>CAUYQV010155991.1:0-13337 GCA_963574575.1 Galagoides demidoff | reverse complement strand
ATGGGCAACCTTGTCTGGTTCCTGATCTGAGTGGAAATGATTTTAACTTAACTCCATTCAATATGATATTGGCTGTGGGTTTGCAGTAGCTGGCATCTATCAGTTTAAGAAATGTCCCTTCTATACCCATTTTCTTAAGTGTTCTGATCATGAATGGATACTGGATACTATCAAAACATTTTTCTACATCAACTGAGAGAATCGTATGGTCTTTGTTTTTTATTTTGTTTATGTGATGAATTATATTTATAGATTTACATAAACTGAACCAGTCTTGAGATTCTGGGATAAAACCCACTTAGTCCTGGTGGGTTATAACTTCTTTTATGAGTTGCTGGATTCTGTTTGCTAGAATCTTGAATATTTTCACATCAATATTCATTAGTGATATTGCTCTATAATTTTCTTTTCTTGTTGGGTCTTTTCCTTGTTTGGAGATCAAGGTGATATTTGCTTCATAGAATGTGTTGGGTAGTATTCCTTCTTTTTCTATATTTTTGAAAATGTTGCGTATGTAGGTCCTCTTCAAAGGTTTTATAGAATTCTGACATGAAGCCATCTGGTCCTGGGTTTTTCTTTTAAGGGAGATTTTGTATAGTTGATGGTATTTCAGAACTTGATATAGGCCTGTTCAACATTTCCACTTCCTTCTGGCTAAGTCTAGAAAGGTAGCGTGCTTCCAATTATTGATCTGTTCCTTCAAATTTTTGTATTTGTGAGAGTAGAGTTTCTTATAATATTCATTAAGGATTTTTTTAATTTCTGAGGAGTCTGTCATTATTTCATCTTTGCCATTTCCGATTGATGAAATTAGAGATTTTACTCTCTTTTTCCTGGTTAGGTTAGCCAAAGGTTTATCTCTTTTATTGACCTTTTCACAAAACCAAGTTTTTGATTTATAAATCTGTTATATAATTCTTTTGTTTTCAATTTCACTAAATTCTGCTCTAATTTTGATTATTCCTTTTCTTCTGCTGGGTGTGGGATTGGAATGTTCTTCCTTTTCCAGTAGCTTGAGATGTCTCATTAAGTTAACTTCCTCTCTTTCTGTTCTCTTGAGGAAGGCTTGCAGTGCTATAAATTTTCCTCTTCGGACTGCCTTTGTGGTTTCCCAGTGGTTCTGGGAATTCCTGTCTTCATAATTATTTTGTTCCAAAAATTTGGTGATTTCCTTCTTATCTTGTCTGTGACCCAGCATATGGTTATTTAGTTTCCATGTTTTTGTATGAGTATGTAGATTCCTGTTACTGAGTTCAATGTTTATTCCATTATGGTCTGAGAAGATGCAAGGAATAATTTCTATTCTTTTAAATTTGCTGAGGTTAGACTTGTGCCCTAAGATGTGATCAATTTTGGACGATGTTCCATGGGCTAATGAGAAGATTGTGTATTCAATTTTGTTAGGATCAAATGTTCTGTAGATGTCTGTTTAATCCAATTGTTGAATGGTTAAGTTTAAGTCTAAAATTTCTTTGCTGAGTTTCTTATTGGAGGATCTATCCAACACTACCAAAGGAGTATTAAAAATCTCCAACAATTATGATGCTAGAGGAAATCAAGTTGCTCATGTCTGTTAGAGTTAATCTTATACATTGAGGTGCATTTTTGTTGGGTGCATAAATGTTAATAATTGAAATCTCATCATGTTGAGTGTTACCCTTAAGAAATATGAAATGACCATCCTTATCTTTCCTTACTTTTATTGGTTTAAAGCCTATTGTATCTTTGAATAAAATTGCAACAGCTGCTTTTCTTTGGTTTCCATTTGCCTGAAGCATAGATGAGCATCCCTTCACCCTGAGTCTATATTTATCTTTTAAAGTAAGATGAGATTCTTGTATGCAGCAGATAATTGGCCTGAGTTTTTGTATCCAGTCAGCCAAGCTGTGCTCTTTAGAGGAAATTTAAGCCATTCACATTAAATGAGAATATGGGTAAGCCTGGTAGAATTTTGAATATCAAGTTTTTTAAAAATTCAGTGGACATTTTTATTCCCTTTACCACTATGGAAGTTGGAATTTGATCAAAGGTTTCTGAGTGAGTTTACTTTTGTGGTGGAGGGTTACACTGGTCATTATGGAGGATAGGTCTGAGAATATGCTGGAGAGCTGGTTTAGTTATGGCAAACTTGTGAATGTCAACTTGTGAATGTCATTAAAGTACTTAATTTCTCCATCATAAATGAAACTTAGTTTAGCTGGATACAGGATCCTGGGTTGAAAATTATTTTGTTTCAGGAGATTAAAAGTTGATGACCACCCTCTTCTAGCTTGAAATGTTTCAGTAGAGAGGTCTGCAGTCATTCCAATGTTCTTCCCCTTGTAGGTTATGGTTTTGTTACATCTGGCTGCTTTCAGAATTTTCTCCTTCATATTAACTTTGGCAAAGTTAATTATGATGTGTCTGGGGGTTGTTTTATTTGTGTTGAATCATGCTGGGGTTCTGAAACTGTCTGCTATCTGAATTTCAGAGTCTCTTGGCATGTCTAGGAATTTTTCCTTGATTATCTCATGGAGTAGAGCTTCTGTGCCTTTCAAAGCAACCTTATCACCTTCAGGAATCCTATTAGGCAAATATTAGTTTTCTTCTAATTATCCCAGAGCTCTCTGAGAGATTGATTTATTTTTGGTCTCCACTTATCTTCCTCTTTGAGAGTTTGAGAGCATTCAAAAGCTTTGTCTTCAATGTCAGAAATCCTTTCTTCTGCCTGCTCCATTTTTTACTGAGGGATTCTACTTTATTTCTGAGATCTTGGAGGACTGCAAGTTCTTGTCTTAATGTGTCAAAATCTTTGGCGATTTTGTCTTTGAATTCTTGAGACAACTTTTGAATTGCTCCTTGAATTTCCAATTCCACATTTACCTCCAGTCTATTAATCTTATTTGCAATCCTAATTCTTAATTTGATTTCTGACATCTCCACCATTTATTTATGAATGGGATCTTCTGGTGTGTCTGCCATGTCATTCCTTGGGGGAGTTGATCTACTCTGATTATTCATGTTGCTTGACTTTTTCCACTGATTCTGCCCCATCATTATTTTATACCATTTGGCTAAATGTGCAGGTAAGGTGAAGTTGGGTTGGGGGGCTCCTGGAGCAGGGATTAACCAGCTCTTTGCCCAAGAGCTGGGACTGGTATCTGTTCCTTTTCCCCTAGAGCTTTGCAAAGGATCTGTACAGTGCTAAGGCCTGAGACACTGGGGACCTGATTGGTGTGGTGGGGGCTAAGAGCTCTGTCTTGTTTTCAGCTGGTCGCTGTCCAATCCTAGTGAATCAGTAACTCTGGGTTGAAGTCTTAACTATCATTTGTTTCCTTGGGGTTGCAGCTCGCCTCAGCAGGGTTGATGTGCGTTCTTCAATCTTCTCTCTTGGCTCAGCTCCAAATCATCAGCTTACTTGCTAAACTTCTGTCCTTTAACTCTCCTTCTGGACAGGAGTCGATGTGGAAAGCTGGCTCCATTTGGCCATCTTGCCTCACCCCTCTGTGTTTTTGTCTTTTATATTGGACTTAAACATAATTTATTTGTCATAATTTATATTTTATTTCTAAGAGATAAAATAAGAGAGAATGCTTTAGGCTGCGTTCTTTAAGCCTTCCAGTTTGAAGAGCACATTGTACTATGATAAGTCTTTATTTCTAATAAACGTGAAAACAAATTGATAGCTTCCATATTTTATCCTTTTGACTTTTAAAAAAAGAAGTTTTAGAGATACCTTGATTAACTATTTACATACAGATGATTATATACCGATAGTTGCAACTTATTGATTGGGTAAAAATCATTTGCATATAATTTAGTAATGTATTTTTATGCTCTTTATATCAATTTATTATATTCAATGTCAGTGTCCCTTATTCTCTTGTTTTTTGGTGACTAGTATTTAGTTATAAATTAAGTAGCATATCACTAAGAATAAAGGCATCCAAGGTTGTATGATAGTCAGATTCTCAAGGTAGCCATGAGATTTAGCTACATGATAAATGATTGAGTTGCCAGGACTTTCACAACAATATTCACTACTGATGTTGCTCATTTGATGTATATATACACACACACGTTCTCAAACTACTAGTTTTATTGGGAAAGGGATGTAGCGTACTATCTCATGCATTGTTATTCTTGAAAAATAGAAGCAAAATGGATGCATTATTGTCTTTAAATTCATAGCAGATTGAAAAATGTCAGTTTGGATGCACTGTTGTAGTTGGCCACATATTTTACTTATGTGTAAGGCAGACTTGTCAGCTCTTGTAAGATGAAACCTTCGATAGAGGAATGGAGGTTTCCCTAATTTCTTTTGTCTGTGAAGGCAGTCAGACGACTAGTGTGGCAGGGCCCATTTTCTTTTCCTACAGGCCAGAGAACCCAGGCTGTGTCCTTACTTCCCCAGGTAACTTCTGACCTGGCTTCATCAAGCAGCACTTTGTTCTGCACATGCCTTCCTGTGTCCTCTTTCTGTTTTCCCATCTGACAACTAAGTAGTCAGATAAACTCATCCTAAAGAGTATGATCATGGTCATAAAATGTTAATAAGAGCAGCAAAGATCCCTCTATTTTTTCTGAGAACAATATTTTATTTTTGTTTATTTTTTAAGTTGACACATCGTAATTGTACAGATTTATAGGGTAAATATATTGATACATGTATACATTGAATAATGATCAAATCAGGATAGATACATATCCATCACCACATCACTCACATAGTGAGTCTTCAATTCTTTGTAGTTAGAATGCTTTTACCTCTCTTCTTGCTATTTAATAATACATAGCACCTTACTGTTAACCAGTCACCCTACTAGTGCAGTAAAACACTAGAACTTATTCCTTCTAATTATAACTTTGTACACATTGATCAACCTCTCCCCATACTCTTTTCTCCTCCAGCCTTGCCTGGTCTCTGGTAACCACTATTCTACTCTCTACTTCTATAATTTCAACTTTGCTGTTCAGATTCTACATATGCATGAAGCAATGCAGCATTTGTTTTTCTAAGTCTCACTCATTTTACTTAATATGATGTCCTCTAAGTTCATTCATGTTGTCAAAAATGACAAGATTTCATCATTTTTCATGCTGAATAGCATTCCATTGTGTAGATATGCCACATTTTTTTTTATCCGTTATATATTGGGTTCCCTTACCTCTTAACCACATACAAAAGTGTGTACATGTCCAATTTCTCCAACACCATTTATTTAAGAGACTGTCTTTTCCTTAATGTATATTGTTGGTACCACTTGGCTGTAGAAGTGTAAATTAAATTTATTTCAGAGATCTGTATTCTGTTCCATGCAGTACCAAGCTGTTTTGTTACAATAGTTTTATAGCATATTTTCAGTCACAGGTAGTATAATGTCTCCAGATTTGTTCTTTTTCCTCATGATTGCTTTGGCTATTTGGGGTCTTTGTGGTTCCACATGAATTTTAGGATTGTCTTTTCTATTTCTTTGAAGAATGTCATTGATGTTTGATAGGGCTTTCATTAAATATGTAGATTACTTTGAGCACTATGGCCATGTTAATAATTTTAATTCTTTTAATCTATGAACACAAGATAGATGTCTTTTCATTTATTTGTCTCTCCAGTTTCCTTCACCAGGGTTTTATTGTCGTCAGTATAGAGATCTTTCATCTCCTTGGTTAAGTTTAGTCCTAGGTATTTTACCTTTTTTTCTAGCTACTATAAATGGAATTATCATATTGACTTATTTTTCAGGTAGTTCATTATTAGCTTATAGACATGCTACCAATTTTTGTTTGTCAATTTTGTATCTTGCAATTTTACTGAATTTGTTTATTAGTTCTAGCACTTTTTTAGTGAGTCTTCAGGATTTTCTACAGATAAAATCATGTCATATGCAAATAGGGACACTTTGATTTTTTCCTTTCCAATTTGGGTGGCTTTTATTTCTTTCTCTTGGGTAATTGCTCTGGCTATGACTTCTGGCTATGCTGAGTAGATAAAGAGAAAGTGGGCATTATTGTCTTGTTCCTAATATTAGAGGAAAAGCTTTCAGCTTTTTCCATTCGATATGATGTTAGCTGTGGGTTTGTCATATATGACCTTTCTTGTGTTGAGGTACTTATCTCTATACTTAATTTCAGAATTTTTATCATAAAGGAATATTGAATTTTGTCAGACTTTTTTTTTTTTGCATCTGTTGAAATGATCATATGGGTTTTGTCTTTCTTTCTGTTAATGTGGTGTATTATATTTATTGATTTGCACATGTTGAATTACTATTGTAGCCCTGGGATGAATTCCACTTGATCATGATAAATAACCTTTTTAATATGTTGTTGAATTCAGTTTGCTAATATTTTATTGAGGATTATTGTGTCTATGTTCATCAGAAATATTGGCCTAGAGTTTTCTTTTTTTGTTGTGCCTTTGTCTGTGTTTGGCATCAGGGTGATACAGGCCTTGTAGAATGAATTTGGGAGTTTCCCCTCTTCTTCAGTTTTTTGGAATAATTTGAGTACAATTTGAATGTTTGGTTAAATTCATCAGTGAAACAATTGAGTCTTGGTCTTTGTTGGAAGACTTTTTATTATTGTTTCTATCTCATTATTGGTCATTAGTTTTTTTAGGTTTTGAATTTTTTCCTGGTTCATCCTTGGTTAATTGCTGGCATACAGTTGTCCATATATAATAGTCCTCTAATGATCCTTTTAAATGATTTTTTGTGTTGTTGAATTTGGTTTGCTAGTATCTTGTTGAGAATTTTTGCATCTATGTTCTTCAGGAATATTAGCTTGTAATTTTCTTTTATTTTCTTTTTTAAATTGTGTTTTTGTCTTGTTTTGGAATCACTGTAATGCTGGCCTCATAAAATGAGTTTGGAAATATTTCCTCCTCTTCAATTTTATGAAATAGTTTGAGAAGAATTAATATTACTTCTTTAAATGTTTGGTATAATTTATTAGTGAAGCTATCAGATCTTTAGCTTTTTTTTGATGGAAGACACTTTATTATTAGCTTAATTTTCTCAATTTTTATTGGTCTACTCAGATTTTCTACTTATTTATAATTTAATCTTGGTAGGTTGCATGTATCCAGGAATTTATAATTTCTTCCATGTCACCAAATTTGTTGGTGTATAGTTGTTTATAATAATTTATTGTGATCTTTCATGTTTTGTGATGTCAGTTGTAGTATCTCCCTTTTCATCTCTGATTCTATTTATTTAAGTCCTCTCTCTTTTTTCATAGCTTAGGTCAATGCTTGCCTATTTTGTTTACCTTTTCAAAAAACCAAATCTTCATTTCATTGATGTTGTATGTTTTTTTAGTCTCTGTTTGTTTTGAGCTTAATCATTTCTTTCCTTCTATCAATTTTGGGTTTAGGTTGTTCTTTTTTTTTCTTTGCACTTCAATGTTTAGTAGAAACTTTTTTTTTTTCCTTTTTGGATATGGGCCTTTATTGCTACATGTGTAAGCTTCCCACCAAGAATTGTTTTTGCTGTGTCCTATAGGTTTTTGGTATGATTTGTTTCCATTTCTTGTTGCTGATTTCTAGTTTTGTATCATTGTGGTCAGAAAAGACATTTGATATGATCTCAACCTTTCTAAATTTATTAAGAGTTGTTCCATAGGCCTGACATATGGTCTATCCTGGAGAATGTTTTATGTCTAGTTGAGAAGAATGAGTATTTTGCAGCTGTTCAATGAAATGTGCTGCAAATGTTCGTTAGGTCCATTTTGTTTATGGTGCACTTTAAGTTTGATTTTTTTTTTTCCGATTTACTGTCTAATGATTCACCAATTGTTGAAGTCACTACTATTATTATATTGCAGTCTACCTCTCCCTTTATATCCAATGATATTTGCTTTATATGTATATTTAGGTGCTTTGGTGCTGAGTGCATATATTTTTGATTATTATATCTACTTGTTGAATTGATCCCTTTATTGTTATATATCAACTTTAGGTCTGTTTTTATAGTTTGACTTAAAGTCTATTTTATCTGATATAAATATGACTACTTTTGCTTGCTTTTGGTTTCTGTTGTCATGGAATATTTTTTCCTATCCCTTAATTTTCACACTATATTTCTCTTTAATGATAAGGTAAGCCTCTAATAGGCAACAAAATGCCAATACATTTTGTCTTCCCAGAAATATCTCTCCTAGGACCTCTGCACTGATTGCTCCTGAGGTACAGGTACCCCTTTACCCCTTAGGTTTTTCCCTTTACTTCCATCTTGGTATTGCCTCTATTCTCTTTTTAGTTCTATCTCCAATTCCTGGTTAGTGTGTTTGCCTCTTTTTTGGTTCACTCCCTCAAGAGAAGCACATTTGTTAGTAACTTCCTGAGAAAGTGTATGGAAGATATATATTTTGAAAGCTTACATGTCTGAAAGTGTTTTTTGATCTGTGCCTAGAAGATGAAGGGCTTGTGAACTTGTGTGGTTAACTTCTAGGTAATTTAGTTCAGTTGCTTCTCAAGGACTATTTGCCTGTCAGGGTCTTTAGGTCTCAGTCTCTTGTCTAAAGCATACAAACCTAGTCATCAGCATTTTGGGAGCTAAATGGAGGAAGAGGTTTGGAGGCTTTGCCTGCCAGTATATAGACTTCAACTTAATCCCCTGCTTTGAATAGATTCTTCTAACCCAGACTCTTCTTGGCTTACTCCAGAGTGGAGTCTCTCTTGTTTGTCTGCTCCATTCTTCCACTAGGGCGGGAGGACAGTCCCCAGGTGCATGGAGACAGAGGAGACTCCAAGGTCTATGCTAGTCTTGGGATGACTTAAAACAACTTATTCTGATTTTAGCCTTTTAACCTCTCTTCACTCCACTTTCATAGGTAATTACCTTATAATTACTAAGTATGCTTGTAATTCTATGGTGCAAATTGGTGTACATCTCCGTTTCCCCCACTGCTGACATAGGGTTCAGCTTTTGCCAGCTCTCTAGGTCACTTATCATTCACATATCTACTATCCAGCTTCCAATATTTTGATGCTGTTTTATTCTTTTTTATTGTATTTGCTTTGTTGGTTTATGCTTAAAAACATTCCTTTATCTCATTTTAATGGAATTTCAGCTAGAATAGAGGTAAATGTGTATACTCAGACATTCATCTTAATCAAATGCCTATATTTTCCTTTCTTTAAATATCTTATAAAATTTCTGAAATACGATGTTTAATTTTATGTATTCAACACTTTAATATTTGAAACCAACTTTATTTTTAAATGAGCAAATATCCACATGGGTCAAAATTCATGTTACAATAAGATGCATGGTAAAAATACTTCCTGATTTCCAATTCTTATCCCTGGAGATATCCCTGGAGACATTCTTGAGTTCCCTTTTAGAAATATTCCTTATGTATGCAAGCAAGTTGGTAATGTTTTTATATATTATTTTTTTCTTCACAGGTACAAAACTGATACCTTTTTTTGTGGCAGCAATACATAGGTTGATGAAGAAGAAATTTCTTATAACTGAATTGAACACCTTTCTTCCTTCCAGCTCATCTCAGCTGCTGCTGTGGTGACTAGCTCCAGGCAGGCTCCAGCCAGCCTCTCACAGGTATATCCCAACAGTGCCTCACCTCAGCCTGTGCTACAAGTACCTCTTCCTTCCCATCTGGGGTTTCTCTAACACTAGCAGGTGGAATATTCCAGGAAATCCTGTAGGTATTCACAAGGGTTCACCTGGAAGTACAGAAAGGTAAAACACTTTGGGGGGTAACCTTGCACAGTAGGGACAGGAGCCAATGGATAAGTATTCTCTCTTCTTCTCCTGGAAGGTTCTGAGGTGTCTTTCATAAAGGTTTTCCGACATCTCAGCAAGATCAAGGAAAACAGGAGTCCTTAGGGTTGGCCAACAATAAACCTTTCTGGGAAGAGATGCTCTCTCCTGTGTTTAGTTGCCCTCTCTTGCATTTTACAACTGGTATCACTTCCCAAGTAAACTGCTTGCATTTAAGCCTTTCTTTCAGGTTTTGCTGTTAGGGGAACCCAGGTTAAGAAAATAAATTAAAAACTCTTTATGATGTGACTTTTTATGATGTACTTTGAGTAGACACCAGCACAATCTGAGGTGAGAAAGAGGCATGGATTGAAAAGCCCAGGGTTCTTTCTCTCATTGTGGAGCTCCATGCTTGTGGCCACAAGTTACCCCAGAGTAACTTTAAACAATTTTTTGAATAGATAATATATATATACACACATAGTACAAAGTTTAAGATTACAAAAATAAATTTAGTGAAAACAAGGTTTCCTTCCCATCTCCTCTCTCCCAACTTCCCAGTTTCACTTGTTAGAGACAACAACTACCTCTAGTTTCTTGTATGTCCTTCCAGAGAGATATTGTATGCATATGAAAACAAATATATTTACTGGACTAGTGTTTATTTATTTAATGAATATTTATGTATAAATGTTATTTTCTTTTTATAGAAATGGTTGCATATACTTTATTCTGTACCTTACTTTTTTAATTTGAAAATATCACCTGAATAATTTTGATAAATAACAGCTGATAGGCAAAGTTCTCTGATGCTTACAGTGATGATAGCCTAAAATAATTACAACCTTCAGGGAATCTGTATCTTTCTGATACTTTTAGCTTATTGAGAAGCTTGAGATGAGAAGAGAGGCTACAAAGAAACTAGGGGAATAGTTTGAGGAAATTTGGTTTCAGGTAGAGAATAGGTCTCAGTTTCCTTTAGGTAGGTGCTCTTTCTGGGACCTCAGACCATAAAGTCTCATGCTTTCCCTTCTCTAGGATTCACTTTAGATGGGATTGAACCCTGAACATTGGAAACTATCCTCTTCTCATCTACCCACTCAGGCAGTATCATATATGGGCAATCTCTCTCTCTCCTGTCACTCATTTTTGTCTTTTAAAAAAATTTTATTTTTTTCCTTTTTTAAAAAATTATTATTTGGGATTCCTTGAGGGTACAAAGAATTAGGTTACACTGAATGCATTTAGATAAAGTCCCTATTATAATTGTGTCCCACCCCAAGAGATGTGCCATACACTGTGACCCCTCATTCCTCACCTTCCTCCCTCTCCCCACTTGCTCATTCCTGTAGCCCCCCCGCCTTGTATTAGCTCATTTATTGCCTTCATTAGAATTGAGTACATTGGATTCTTGCAATGCTTTACTAAGAAGAATGTGTTCCACCCAGGTTAATACAAAAATGTAAAGTCTCCATCTTTTTAGTGGCTGAATAGTGTTCCATAGTATACATATTCCACAACTTGTTAATTCATTCCTCAGTTGGCAGGCATTTAGGCTGTTTCCACATTTTGGTGACTGTAAATTGAGCTGTGATAAACAGTCTAGTGCATAGTCCTTATGATAAAAGTATTTTTTTTTCCTTCTGGGTAGATGCCTTGCATCTGGCTTGCAGAATCAAATGGGAGGTCTAATTTGAGTTCTTTGAGGATTCTCCATACTTCCTTCCAAAATGGTCACATTAGTTTGCCATCCCTCCAGCAGTGTAAAAGTGTTCCCTTTCCTCCACATCTATGTCAGCATCTGTAGCTTTGAGACTGTGAGGTGGGCCATTCTCACTGGGGTTAGGTGATATCTCAGGGTAGATTTGATTTGCATTTCTCTGATGATTAGGGATAATGAGCATTTTAAAAATATGTTTTTTAGCCATTTGTCTGTCTTCTTTAGAGAAGGTTCTGTTTTGTTTTTGCTTCTGTTGATATGGTAAATTATGTTTATGGACTTGCTTATGTTAAAGCAGCCTTGCACCCCTGGGATGAAACCTACTATTGTGATGAATGATTTTTTTTAATGGGTAGCTATAATCTACTGGATAGGATTTTATTGAGAATTTTTGTATCTATATTGATTAGTGAAATTCTCCTTTTTAGTTGGGTCTTTTCTTGGTTTTGGTATCAGGGTGATGTTTGCTTCCTAGAATGTGTTGGGGAAGATTCTTTCCTTCTCAATTTTTTGGAATAATTTCTGCAGTATGAGTATAAGCTCTTTTTTGGAGGTTTGACAGAATTTTGGTGTGAAGTCATCTGGACCACCAGGGCATTTTTGTTGTTGTTGTTGTTGGGAGATTTTTTATTGTTTATTTAATCTCAGTTCTTGAAATCAGTTTGTCTTAAGATATATTTCTTCTTGGTTAAGTCTAGGGAGAGGAGAGGGTGCAATTCTAGGTATTGATCATTTTCTTCCACATTGTCAAATTTCTAGGCATAGAATTTCTTGTAGTACTCAGAGATGATCTCTTGTATCTGTGTGGCATCTGTTGTCATTTCCTCTTTGCCATTTTTGATTGAAGTTATTAGAGATATTGCTTTTTTGTTTGTAGTTAATCTGGCCAAAGGTTCATCAGTTTTATTTATTTTTTTGAAAACCCAACTTTTTGATTCATTAATTTTCTGAATGATTCTCTTGTTTTCAATTTCATTAATCTCTGATTTAATTTTGATTATTTCTTTTCTTCTGCTGGGTTTGGGATTAGATTGTTCTTCTTTTTCCCATTCTATAAGATGATTTGTGAGTTTGTTGATGTGCTCTCTTTCTGTTTTTAGAATGTAAGCCTCTAATGCAATATATTTCCCTCTTAAGACTACTTTTGCTGTATTGCACAGGTTTTGGTTACTTGTGTCTACATTATTGTTATGTTTGAGGAATTTAACAATTTCCTCTTTTATCTCTTCCTGAACACAGCTATCATTCAGCATAAGGTTGTTTAATTTCCAGGTCTTTTTGTGGGGGTGAACATTTTTCTTGGAGTTGAGTTCCGCCTTTATTGCCTTGTGGTGCCAGAAGATACAAGGTATAATTTCTATTCTTTTATTTTGTTGAGGTTTGATTTTTATCCTAGGATGTGGTTGATTTTGGAGTATGTACCATGTGTTGATGAGAAAAATGTATATTCTTTAGTTTTGTGATGGTGTGTTCTGGATATGTCTATTAATCCCATTTCTTCTAGTGTCACATTTATGTCCTTTGTATCTTTCTTTACTTTCTATTTAGAGGATGTGTCCAGTTCTGTCAGAGGGGTGTTAAAATCCCTGACTATTATGGTGCTATGGGCTATCATGTTGCTCAGACCAATTAAGGTCTGTTTCATAAATCTGGGAGCATTTAAGTTGGGTGCATAAATATTTAAAACTGAAATGTCGGCTCGGCGCCTGTGGCTCAAGTGGCTAAGGCGCCAGCCACGTACACCTAAGGTGGCAGGTTCGAATCCCCAGCCTGGGCCCGCCAAACAACAATGATGGCTGCAACCAAAAAATGGCCGGGTGTTGTGGTGGGTGCCTGTAGTCCCAGCTACTTGGGAGGCTGAGACAGGAGACTCGCTTGAGCCCAGGAGTTGGAGGTTGCTATGAGCTGTGATG
>CAUYQV010155985.1:0-13064 GCA_963574575.1 Galagoides demidoff | reverse complement strand
GAGCCTCAAGCTATCCCCCTGGGTAGAGTGCCATGGCATCACAGCTCATAGCAACCTCCAACTCCTGGGCTCAAGTGAGTCTCCTGCCTCAGCCTCCCAAGTAGCTGGGACCACAGGTGCCCGCCACAATGCCCGGCCATTTTTTTGTTGCAGCCATCATTGTTGTTTGGCGGGCCCAGGCTGGGGATTCGAACCCACCACCTTAGGTGTACGTGGCTGTAGCCGATTGAGCCACAGGCGCCAAGCCTGGTTTGACATCTTGTAGACTCTACCTCACCCTTCAGGTTGCCTTGGTGGACTCTGAATATAGATCTTTTTCCTCTAGGACATTTTTAATGTGTTCCCCAGGGCTTCCAAATTCCATGAAACATTTGAGACCACTTGTTCTTTCTTTTTGTCTTGTCGTTAACTGTTTTCACACCATTACACCAAGAATTGATGCTTGTTATAGAAACATGAGAAAATTCAGAAAAACGAAATGAAAAAAATTAGGGTAAGCAGGAATCATTGTTAACATTTTGTTACAGGTGTAGTCAACGTGTCGGTTAATCGTGAGGATGTGTTTTGAGGAACGCACCCTCAGGGAACTCTGCTGCTGTGTGACATCATGGAGTCAATTGTGTGACACCCCAATCTAGACGGCACACCTGGTCTATAGGGACAGCATGTTACTGCCCTGAATGCTGTAGGCAATTGCAACACCATCCACATATTTGTAAATCTAAACATAGAAAAGATAAAGTAGAAATACAGCAGGGTGGTGCCTGTGGCTCAAGGAGTAAAGCTCCGGCCCCATATGCCAGAGGTGGCAGGTTCAAACCCAGACCCTGCCAAAAA
Source organism: Galagoides demidoff (assembly GCA_963574575.1). Classification (NCBI taxonomy): domain Eukaryota; kingdom Metazoa; phylum Chordata; class Mammalia; order Primates; family Galagidae; genus Galagoides; species Galagoides demidoff. Next base: position 12,227 of record CAUYQV010155985.1, on the reverse strand, counting down.
CTGCAAAAAAAAAAAAAAAAGTAGAAATATAGCATAAAAGATAAAAAGAAAACGGGACACTGTATAGGGCGCTTAGCATGAATGGAGCCTGCAGAATGGCTGGTTGCCATGAGTCAGAGAGGGCGTGGTGAGGGAGTATGAAGGCCTAGATGCTACTGTGCTCTGCCGTAGACTTTATGAACACTGCTTATCAAAAGATATTTTATTCAATAATAAATTAAACTTAGCTTACTGTAACTTTTTTACTTTATAGACTCAAAACAACTTTTAACTTTTTGACTCTTATAATAACACTTACCTTAAAACACAAACACAAATTGTAGAGCCGTACAATTTTCTTTATTCTGTAAGCTTTTTACATTTTTTAATTTATTTTTCTTACTTATACATGTGTATATTAGGTTTCCACTTTTGCCTTTACAGAATTAAAAAGGCTGAATTTAATGACAACAATATTTAACATAAGGACTGAGAACAAAAACTTCAAAGAATGAAGGAAGATAAATACATTCAGAAAAGAAATCAGACAATTGCTGCAACAAAATATTAAGCAATAATAATAGTAATAATGCAAAGAAAGTGACATTCACATTGTCAGATAGAAGTATGTCTATTATAGAAGACTTTGATCAGTTAACTTCTTATTTTGGTTTTTCCAAAGTCTCAAAAAAATAGACAACTAATATTTATAAATGAAAGTAACAGATAATTTCAAAAAAACAGATCATGCCAAATCATATAGACAATAGAAAAATAAATACTTCAGAATCATTCTACTTTATCTTGATACACCTGATATTAAAATTGGAGAAAATATATTATTATAAGGGGGAAATTACAAACATATTTCACTTATAAATGAGGATGCAATATGATAAACAACATATTAACATGTTGAATTAAAAATTAAAGTTTAAGTAATGTACTTTGGTCCAAATTAAATACAATTTATATAAGAATTAGTCACTAATTTCTTTCTTATTTTTTTTTCCTTGCCCACACCCCCTCCCTCCTTCTCTGTCCAGTATTCCTTTCCCCCCCATGCTTATATATTCTATAAGCTTTTTCTTATTAAAAAAATTATTTTTAAAAGTAAGACACAAATGCCCACATTGGCCTAGGCCTACACAGGGCCAGGATCATCAGTATCACTGTCTGCTACCTTCACATCTTGTCCCACTGGAAGGTGGTCTGTGGGGCTGTCACCTCCTGGGATAACAAGGCCTTCTTCTAGAATAGCTCTGGAAAGACCTGCCTAAGGCTGTGTATTTCCATAGGTAGAAGTAGTATACTCTAGAATAATGATGAAAGTATAGTACAGTAAACGCATAAACAGCACAGTAAACTACAGTAACAGTAGTTAATAATCATTATCAATTATTTACATACTATGCATAATTGAATGTGCCCAATAGGTTTGTGCTGGCATCACCACAAACACATGAGTAATGCATCATGGTGTGGTGTTAGGGCAACTGTGATGTCATAGGCCATAGGAATTTTTCAGCTTTATTATAATCTCATGGGGACCATAGTTGTATATATGGTTCATTGTTTATTGAAATGCTGTTTTTCAATGCATGACGGATATTTTTTCTTTTTGTGTTTATCACGTGGTAACTTCTTTTTAATTCAGTATATTTTATAGTCAAAAATTTATACAACTTCCCTTATCAATAAATTAATACTTCTATACAATCATTTTAGGTCAGCTGCATTGTGTCCTATTGCCTGGATATGCATGATTTATTTTGCAAGTCCCTATTACTGGCCAAAGGATGTGGCTCTTGGTTTTCCTGCATCCAGTATAACCTCCTTGTAATTACATGTTTTTGCATATCTTTGAGTATTTCCCACATGTTCCTTGAATTGGAGTTTGGAGCAAATTGTGTTTGTTTTCAAGATTTTTGTGTACTTGTTGAACTACTCAAGGGAAGGTTGTGCCAGTTTATGAATGGCCACTACCTGAACACTGAGATTTTATGTGCTAATGATAACTCCATCCAATTTGGGGCCAAAGTGCAACAAACCACTTGTTACCATTACCATTTTTGTAATACTTGAGTCCTGGCTGTAGGTGTGCCTGTCACCACCCAAATCATGTCCATTGTACCCATTAGGTTGGTTTATTCTCTTCCCCTCTTTTCTCCTCTCCCCAGCTTTACTTCCCACTTGTGGGTATTGTGCTCATCAGTTAGCTCCAATTTAATAGTGCATACATGTGGTCTTTGTTTTTCCATTTTTCTTTTTCCTTTTCTTTTCTTTCTAAGGCACAGTCTCACCATGACCCCTCAGTAGAATGCTGTGGCATCATAGCTCACAGCAACCTCAAACTCTTGGGCTCAAGTGATTCTCTAGCCTCAGCTTCCCAAGGAGCTGGGTCTACAGGCACCCACCACAACGTCCGGCTGTTTTTTAGAGATGGTGTCTTGTTCTTGCTTAGACTGGTCTGGAACTCCTGAGCTCAAGCAGTCCACTTGCCTCAGCCTCCCAGAGTGCTAGGATTACAGGCAAGAGCCACTAAGCCTGGACTTTGTTTTTCCATTCTTGAGATGCTTCACTTAGGAAGGAAAATTGTCTTCAGTTTCATCCAAGTTGTTGCAAAAGATATTAATTTATCCTTTTTATGGCTGAGTAGTACTCCATGGTATACATATAACACATTTTATTAAACCACTCATGAACTGATGGGCACTGGGTTGATTCCAGACCTTTGTAATTGTAAATTGGGCTGAAATAAACATTTGAGTGCAGACATCTTTTTCTTTTTTTTGAGACAGAGTCTTACTCTGTCACCCTGAGTATAGTGGCATGGTGTCATAGCTCACAGCAACCTCAAACTCCTGGGTTTGAGCAATCCTCTTGCCTCAGACTCCCGAGTATCTGGGACTACAGATGCCTGCCACAACACTGCACTAGTTTTTCTATTTTTAGTGGAGATAGGGTCTTGCTCTTGCTCAAGCTGGTGTCAAACTCCTGAGCTCAGGCAATCCACATGTATCAGCCTCCCAGAATGCTAGGATTACAGGTGTGAGCCACCATGCCTGGCCTGTGCATACATCTTTTTGATAAAATGACTTCTTCTCCTTTGGTAGATACCCAGTAGCAGAATTGCTGGATTGGATGGTAGGTCTATTTTTAATTCTTTGAGGAATCCCCATACTGTTTTCCATAGAGTTTAGACTAATTTGCAGTCCCAGCAACAATGTGAGTGTTCCTTTCTCTGTACCCATGCCAAAATGGACTTTTTAATAAATGCCGTTCTAACTGGGGGAAGGTGATACCTCATTGTGTTTTAATTGGCGTTTCCCTGATGATTAGTGATAAGCATTTTTTCCATCTTTATTGGCCATTTGTCTTTCTTCTTTTGAAAAGCTCTGTTCTCATGTCTTTTGCCCACTTTTTATGGGGTTGTTTGTTTTTTCTTGCTGATTTGCTTGAATTCTTTTTTGGGTTTTTTTTGCAGCTTTTGGCCAGGGCTGGGTTTGAACTTGCCACCTCCAGCATGTGGGGCCGGCGGCCTACTCCTTTGAGCCACAGGCTCTGCCTTTGCTTGAATTCTTTGTAAATTCTGGTTACGCACAGAATTTGTCAGATACATAGCTTGCAAATATTTTCTCCTATTCTATCAGTTGTCTACTTGCTCTGTTGATTATTTCCTTAGCTATGCAGAGGCTATTTAGTTTAATCAAATAATATTTATTAATTTTTGTTGTTGTCAGTGGGGTCTTTTTCATAAATTTTCTGCCTTGGCCACTATCTAGAAGAGTTTTTACATTCACTTTCTTTTCCAATTTATTTACCTCTTCATTATGGTTCTGCTTCTTATTATCCCAGATACATTAAGAACACTCAGTAGAATGGAGGCAGCTTGTCCCTTCACACATTTTAACCTATACCAACTCAGTGCCAATCATGTGCTCAGCCCGGGGCTCAACACACCCATTGGGCAGACCCAGACCTTGTCCTGGAGAAGCTTGTGATCTAATATTAATTGGAACCAGAATTTCACAGAAGTTGTAACTAATTTGCATAGTATTATGCAAATAATTGAGGGATATTAATGTGTACTCCCTCAATGAGTTTATGTAACATTGATAATGTGGTAACAGTATTACTATCATCCATTTTACAGATAAAAAACTTTAGGCTGAAAGGTACCAGTTGCAACTTCACACAACTAAGGCATGGCAAAGTTACAATCTGAAAATTCCATATTCCTTTCATTATGCCCCTAAAAGGGCAGGAGAAAGAAAGTATCCTATTAATGACAGCTGAAAGGCCTTCTCCCCCAAAGTTCTCTGTCTTGTTATCGCTCATCTCTGAAAGCTCCTCTGAAACATCACTTCTTGACCTGGACCTGTTTAATAGGTAAACAGATATAAATCCCCAAGAAAAGAAAATAATGCCTATACCCTAGAGGTTTCATCTTAAAGGAAAGAGGGGGAGGAGGTGGATTGCAGCAATGGAAGGAAAGGTGAATATATGTGATGTCACTGAATTGTACACTCAAAAATGGTTAAAATGGTACTTTTTGGTATGTCTATTTTGCCACATTTAAAAAAAATTTCCAAAACAAAATCTTTTTAGAAAGAAAACATCATTTCTGGAATAAAAAGAAATGGGAATGCGGAATTTCAGAAGATGAGCTTCACCTATCCCATATATAATATGCCTGGATATTCCTTCCGAAAGATGTTGGGACACTAATATTGAAATAATTGGTAATTTAGGAAATATTAATTTTTAGAGTTGTTTGAATATTCAAGAACTCATTTTTATTTCACAAGTATAATTTTATAAATTACAATTTTATACCACATTCCCTCCTTAACAGTTTATGTAAAATCCAGAATCAAGGCAGGGGCCTTCTGACTCCCCAGGGTGTGGCAGTAACAGGTCCCAGATCCCAGAACAAGACAATATTGTGGTTAGAATTTCAGCAAGTTAGGAAAACCCAAGATGGGTCATGAATAAACGTGTTTCCTCTTATTTGATGAGAATTTTTGAATACTTTCCCCTTTCTTGTCTCAGCTCTATGGAGCACACAGCGACTTTGGGGGATGGTTGCAATGATTGAAGTTTAAGTTTTGTAATTTCAGTGTTTTCTTGTTTTTTCAATCCAGATCTTGGTTCTCTTATTTTTGTTTTAATGGGTCAGTTGGATTTTTGAATTGTGTGATAAACTTCCTCATATATTTTCTTTAAATAGGGGAGGAATAAAAAACAAATAAATGAGAGGAGAATTGAAAAACAGCCCCTGGATTGGCTGACTGAAAGAGAAGGGCAGAGTAAATTACTTTATCCCAGCCACCTATTCGGGTTCTGACACCTGCCTGGCCGTACTTTCCCCGAGTTCGCTGTTTTTCTGCTGTCTGTATGCAAGCTGTGTGTGCTCTCATCTGTGACTGGCTGGGGCCTGGCCTGCTGAATGAAGGCAGCTGGTCATCACTTTCTTTTCTTTTTTTTTTTTTTTAACTGTTTATTAAAACATAACTGTGTACATTAATCATTCTGTTCATCAGTTAGATGGTCATCACTTTCTGAAGTTAATGTTCTCACCCAGTGCTTGGAGAGCCTGTGTTGGAGAAGCTCTGTGTAACACACCTGCCTTCCCACACCGGCAGAGGAAAAGCCAGGCGCCTGGGGCAGGGTTACCAAGCAGTGTATCAGAGAGCAGAAGCCCAGGGCTTCCAGACAGGGGGTCCAGCCTGATTGGCGCTATTGTCCTGTCCTCTGAGATGGTTCTCATTGGCAAAGGCTGCACCTGCACCTGCACCTGCACCTGTCCTCAACACAAAAGTATTATGTTAAACTTCTGCCAATCCCCAGCCTTGTAGTGTCTGTCCTGTTGGTTGTTGGGAAGTTTCCTGTGTGAGTATTTTTAGAGTGTGATGTTTGAGGGGCATTAGGAGATATTCTGACAATGTTTTAACAGGGGCCAGTTCATTGTCCCTCAGACCGTTGGAGGGCCGGACTGCGGGCCCCGGGATGAGTCGGCTGCTAAGCAGGACAGGCAGCAGTGGCAAAAATACCCGGCAGGCTGGATAAATGTCCTAGGCGGGCTGCATGTGGCCCACGGGCCATAGTTTGAGGACGCCTGGTTTAAAGGAACAAAAATGAGCTCCCTAGGGCTGAGGGCTGAGTGCAAGCAGGGTCTGACATCCAGGGAGAATTCAGCCTCCGTTGTCTCTACCCCCTCAGCTATCCCTCTCATTTCTGTACCACTCTGGGGTCAAATGATGTCAACAAGATCCAGAAACTTGCCCTCAAGTCCTAATAGTAAAGTCTCCACACAACCTAGACAGTTTGTATCAGGATCAAAGAAGTGAAGGGATTGTATTCAAATGCCTTCTCAGCTTTTCCTCCTTCTTCTCATTTATTAGTCATTCTGGAAAATCAAATGTCAGGTCACATACGATGAAAGTTCAAACTCTGTTTCTGTGATTAATTTTAGTATGCCCTTGAGACAAGCAGGTTCCTCTCTGTCCTAAAAGGAGACTCTTTTCTTCCCAGGCATTTCCCTTGCAAATGGGGTTTCTTTCTCCATTTTCAGTGACCACACAAAAATGGCAAAAAAAATTGGGATCAAAGACTAATTTTTAGTAACTAGGAGGAAGTTTCTGGGGAGTTATAAAAGTGGAAACACGGCAGAGAGCAATGAAGCCAATTCTATAGTTCAAGTACAGGGGAATTTTTAGCCCAATATGTTGTAGAGCAGTGGTTTTCAACCTGTGGGTCATGACCCACAGGAACTGTAAAGGGCCGTGGCATTAGGAAGGTTAAGAGGATCTGTTTTAGAGGACCTATGGCCGTTTATGATCATTCCTGTTACTCAAAGTTTAGGAGGAAGATCAGCATATTAGATTACTTGGGAACTTTTCAGAAAATTCTTGGATGCTCTAGATTAACGGTTCTCAACCTGTGGGTTGCGACCCGAAAGATCCTTTCATAGGGGTCACCTAATAACAGATATTTACATTATGATTCATAACAGTAGCACAAATTACAGTTATGAAGTAGCAACGAAAATAATTTTATGGTTAGGGGTCACCACAACATGAGGAACTGTATTAAAGGGTCATGGCATTAGGAAGGTTGAGAATCACTGCCCTAGATGACATGAATTTGAAGCTGATCCCATTAACTGTTACTATTTATATAACCCAAATTGTCTTTGCTTCATCAGCATATTGGTTCCAATGAATTGTTTTTTTGAGACAGAGTCTCACTTTGTCTCCCTGGGTAGAGTGCTGTGGCATCATAGCTCATATCAACCTCATACCCTCATACTCTTGGTCTCAAGTGATTTTCTTGCCTTAGCCTCCTGACTAGCTGGGACTACAGGCACCTGCCACAATGCCTGGCTAGCCAATGAATTCTTAGTAGTAGTAATAACTCAACTTGACCAGCTCATATTGCCTTGGCAATGCCTAAGATGGGATCTTGGTTCATCTTAAAGTGCCCTTCATCTTTTCTTGGAATCCTCAGGATGTCATCCACATGCTGCCTGAGGAGAGATTCCCCTCTCCCACTGTTGCCTGCTGCTTTCTGCCTGCAGGGGTGTCCCATGGGAACCCCAAGTTCCCTCCCAGGAGCATCTGCATGCGGGGGCCATGTTTCCTGCAGTATTCACCACATCAGGACTCATGAGCAGAAACGGGGAGGGTGCTACCTCCTCCAATCTGTTGCCTCCACAAAAGCCTACGTAGTCTTGTGCGTATCCTAATATCATTCCTGGCACCGATCTCCAAAGCGTGAAGATATCGTAAAGGCTGTAGTTTTGACTGATGCCTTGAGTGCTCACTATTTCACATTCCCATCATCAGATGTGCTGGCACCAAAATCTCCCCATAAGCTGCTTCTTCCATGATAATCACCTCATGCAGAATAAACAATGCCTGTGGGTCAAGATTAATTCTGGTCCATCATATACTATACCTGCAAAGTCTGAATTCCAGTACAGGCTCAGGTGGAAGCCAGCTCTGAGCAGCAACAGTGGGAGCAGCTGGTCTAAACGTCACCCACCACAATCACCATATCAATAGCCAATGCGTACCATTCATTACGAACACACTCCAGCCACCTGGAGAGGTATCTGCCTACATCATTGGAGATGCTCCTCGACCTATCTGCTGAGATTACAGAAAAGAAATACAATTTAGAGAATTACACTTGAAGATGAGCATTGATGACCTAGGGTGGGGCCAGCATAAGCAAAGGGATGTTGAGATGTCGAGAAATCATTTACACAGAGTGAAAAGAAGTGGAGAGGTTTAGTCTAGAAAATGAAGGCCAAGATATGATCTTTAAATATTGAAAACAGCTGCCATGTGGCTAGATGAGCCCCAGACTGAGGAAATTACAGAGGGACGGGTTCTAACCTGCAAATCAAGGAACAGGGAGCAAACGCCCTGGGAACCGGGGTTCTCTATCCTTCACCCGCCCAGGCTGGGAGGAGTATATTTGCATTAAAGCACTTGAAGAGGAAATATTGAATGAAGGGGAAAATTAGCCCAGATAATATGACTCTTGAAAAGTAAAAGCTTTGAGATTATGATCCAAGTTTAGGAGACTAAGGCCCAGAGTGGGGCCTTGATTGACTCCAGTTGGCAGTAATTACTGGGAGAGGGGGAACTGCATTTCAGACACCTGCTCAGGATACCTTTCATTCCCCACCATTCTTCCCCCAAGATCCCATACAAATCTCAGCTTCTTTAATGCTCCATCTCCCCCAAGGGGATCAGATGAGTGAGTGGGAAATTAGAGAAAAATCTGGTCGGACTTGAATTGATTCACTCATTGAAAACCACTATGAGGTAATTTAATGCTGTCAAGGCCAAATTATCTACTTAGATCCTTCCTTTGCACTAACCGATTTAATTCTTTCATTTCTACAAAAAGGGATATATATTTATCCCTTTATATCAGAATATTAAGTGTTTTAAGCTAGTCTTCATTTACCCTTTGATTCACGTGATAGCCATTTCAATTGAATAGTTATTTCTTAGTAGAAATTTGATTTAAGCGGAATGGAACAATGATTGACTATTGAGAGGTCATTATTTAATTGATTGAAAGAGTAGAGCAGCTTGTGAAACAAGAAATAGAAATTCCTTCAGACTAATTCTCAGAGCCAATTGGACTGAAGGACATACTCACACTTAGATTGTGAGGTTTCTGAACTGATTTTAGGCCTTTGTATTCCGTGGCAGTCAGGTCCATTCACGGCCCAGGGCTGAGCTTCCCGATACTTCACTCTCTGGTCCAAATGGCCAGTCATTGCAGCGTCAGCATCCCCATCCCAGCATTGTTGCTCTAACATGTCCAGGTCTAATGGAGGAGGCGTGAGCTGCAAGAATTAAAAATGAGGTACCACTGTCACACCCATCAATTTTTAGCAAAAAGCTTAGGCTGCAGAAGTAATCAAATACAATTATAGCTGAGAGAAGAGAATGGAGAAAAAATGTAAACTACCTACAGCAGAACGTCCATAGTTGACCACCTCCTTAAGCTGACCTAATTTTCATAGACTGGACATGCACCACTTGTCAGTACAGTAGGCCTAGTTCCTTATGTTGACCACCTCTTTATGATGACCAGTTTGTTGTAGTCCCTTGGGTGGTCGACTTACAGAGGTTCTACTGCATTTTTATAACTAGAACTTCAAATCCATTTCATTAATTATAATATCATGAGTAATTCCATCTCTTACCTCTCCCTTTTTCTTTTTCTTTCCTTTATTCCTTTTCCCTTGTGTTTTCTATTTCCTTTTTTTCTCTCTTCATCTTTATTTTCTTCCTTCCTTCCTTCTTTTTCTTACTTTTTTCCCCCTTCTCAATATCCTTTGCTTATTTGAAAATATGAAGATGCAATTTACCAGTGTAGGCACAGACTAAGGCAACATATACAAGCAAAGTCAACCATCTTGTTTGTTTTTATTGAAGAAAATCTGTAAAGTGCAGGTCACTGTGCTAGACATTACAGAGAAGGCAGGAAAGTGAACAAACATGACCCAGGCCCTATTGGTGTTTATAGTCTAACAGAGGGAAGAAAAATGCCTTGGGAGAAACTGCTGAGTGCCTGCAGAGAAGGAATATGACTTGTGATAGGAGAGGTGGGGGAGTTCAGGTGCATCTAGTGGAGTCTATAGCATTAGAGCCATGGGTGATGAGTCGAAAGCAGTTCATTTACTCATCATCATTAAGTATTTTCTGTGAGTCTCTCTCTATGTGTCAGGTACTGTGCTTGGAACTGGGGGTGTGACAATGTACAAAAGCAATATGGTCCCAGAGTTCATGGCACTTGTAGTCTAGTGCGGGATACAGACTTTAAACAAATCAACATGCATATTCATGTGTAGATAGCAAATGAGTGTACAGGATCTCTGGAGATAGAGCAACATGGAGAACCTAATTTAGGTGGGAAGTGAGGTGTTGCCGGGCACTCTGAGGTCCTAGAGATGAGCATGAGTTGATGTAGCGGAGCTGGAGGAGAGTCCTCCAGGCAGCAGTCACAGCATGAACCAAATCAAGTCTTTGGGCAGTTTCCTGGTACCTCAGGAAAACAAAGATAGGCCTCTGCCGCCTGAGTTCAGTAGGCAGAGGGAGAATGATAAGATACAAGGTTTGGAGGCTGACAGGGGCTAGAGGAACAGCGGCTTTTTAAGCCATAGTGAGGATTTTGTATTTAATGCTAAGTGTCATTAGAAATGGTGGAAACGTCTAAGCAGGGGAGCGACATGACCCATTCTTGTTGTAAGGAGACCCTTTGACTGCCATCCAGAGAGATGAAACCAGAAGGAATAAGAGTGGGCATGAATATCCCGGTGACGGTGGCTCGGAATGACGTGGAGACCAATGTTAAGGTCTGTCTGGAATTGAAACAAAGTGATTTTTTTCATTAGTATCAATTTTATCCAGCCAAAGTGAATTTTTGGTTTTTCTCTTCTCACTTACTGAGTTGTGAAGAATGTATAATTCAATTTCTAGTAATTTTCTCTGATAACCATTTTCATGTTTGATCCACATCAAGGTCAACCTACTCAAATGTGACATATCCTGGCTCTAACTTCTCAGCTCCTGCATCTGCTCTGTCCTACCTTTGTCCTTCCTTTCCCTGTCCTTTCCCCATGTTTCTCCAGCAAGGTGGCTGAAAGGAGGCAGTTACTAGGGTAGGAAGGACTGAGGAGAGGAGCCAGACCAGGAGGCTGGGGGCCCAGGGAAACTTCGCTGACTTCTTAAGCTTTTGGCCACAACTTTCTTATTTCACACATCTGTGCTTAGAAAAAGAGAAGCTGTGGGCAGATGCCCCCTCACATCCTGCCTCTCACGCCCGGCCACAGAAGGAATGATGACCACAGGCCTAGGTAAGCAGAACTAGCTCCCTCATGACCTGGCTTTCCAAACGGCCACCATTATAGTGATTCCTTTGGGGAAAGCCTCACCAAAATGGTGTCATTATTGAGAGTTTCACCACTGCCTGACACTCTCTGAGGGAGCCAAGGAGTGCTGCAGGGAGCTGGGCACGACACCTGGCATCCTAGGGGAGGGTTTGGAGCAGACCTCATAGATCTGTTCCATTCCGGGGCTTAAGCACTAAAGACTCCTCAGAGAAATCAGGTAAGTTTCCTGGGAAGGACGACACATGAACTCACTGGAGGAACTGTTTGGCATTTTCTTAGTGGCTATATGAGGCAACAAAAACTTCTGTTTATTTTAAGTCTTAAGCAAATTATGTAATCAGAAAGTGTGTACCCCTATAATATTCTGAAACTTAAAAAAAAAATTTAAAAAGACAAGAGAAAGGCTCGGCGCCTGTGGCTCAATGGGCTAAGGTGCCAGCCACGTACACCTAAGGTGGCAGGTTCGAATCCCCAGCCTGGGCCCGCCAAACAACAATGATGGCTGCAACCAAAAAATGGCCGGGCGTTGTGGTGGGTGCCTGTGGTCCCAGCTGCTTGGGAGGCGGTGGCTGGAGACTCGCTTGAGCCCAGGTGTTGGTGGTTGCTATGCGCTGTGATGCTATGGCACTCTACCCAGGGGCTTAGCTTGAGGCTCCATAAAAAAAAAAAAAAAAAAAAAAACCACCCCAGAAAAAAAAAAAAACCCACACACCCCTTCAGTTGGACCTTGTCCTAATGGATTGTACTTTGAAGTTCTTTCCTTAGGTGTGATTTATGAGTCTGATGAGAAGGCCTGTCTATGGCCATGGAATCTGTATTGAAA
>CAUYQV010155984.1:0-12134 GCA_963574575.1 Galagoides demidoff | reverse complement strand
TGGTCCCAGCTACTTGGGAGGCGGAGGCAGGAGACTCGCTTGAGCCCAGGAGTTGGAGGTTGCTATGAGCTGTGATGCCATGGCACTCTACCCAGGGGGATAGCTTGAGGCTCTGTCTCAAAAAAAAAAAAAAAGAAATAGCATCCAAATCACACTTACAGGGCGGCTCCTGTGGCTCAAAAGGGTAGGGCGCTGGTCCCATATGCCGGAGGTGGTAGGTTCAAACCCAGCCCCGGTCAAAAAAAAAAAAAAATGGCAAAAATAAATAAATAAGGCTTATCTTTAAAAAAAATGCAAATCACACTTACGTATTTAGGAGTATGTTTGGATTTTTTTTTTTCTTTTTAAGAGATGGGAGTTTCACTATGTTACCCAGGCTGGTCTTGAACTCCTGGGCTCAGATGACTCTCCTGCCTCAGCCTCTCAAGCAGCTGGGACTTCAGGTGGGAGCCACCATGCCTGGCAGGGATTTTAGTCTTTATCTTAACAGCAATGGAAGCTACTGAAAAGTGATCCACAGGAAATACAGCTAATTTTTTACAGTTAACATTTTAAAAATATCTCTTATGTGCTAGATACTTTCACTTCATTTAGCCCTTGAAATAAGCCTATCATGGTACTATTATTATTCTAGTTTTATAGATTGAGGACACACTAAGATTAAAAAGCTGAAGGTGTGGCTCGGCGCCTGTGGCTCAATCGGCTAAGGCGCCAGCCACATACACCTAAGGTAGCGGGTTCGAATCCCCAGCCCGGGCCCGCCAAACAACAATGATGGCTGCGACCAAAAAATGGCTGGGCGTTGTGGCGGGCGCCTGTGGTCCCAGCTCCTTGGGAGGCGGAGGCAGGAGACTCGCTTGAGCCCAGGAGTTGGAGGTTGCTCTGAGCTGTGATGCCGTGGCACTCTACCTAGGGGGATAGCTTGAGGCTCCATCTCAAAAAAAAAAAAAAAAGCTGAAGGTGTTTGCTCAACACTGTTAATAAGTGGCAAGAGATGTGACTCCAAAACCCCCACTCTTAACCACTGTATTATAAGGATGTACTGTAAGCAAGAAAGAGAGGTAGGTAAGCAAGTATGTACAGCTGATTCTAATCTTCTTGGCAGGAATAGCCCCAACTGGTAGCATAGGGGTATCAGGGTTTAATGAGCTAATCACTGAATTTAACTCATCCCCATGTTCTGACTCCCTATTAATAAAATAACCTTTTAATTATATTCTGGCTTCCCATATAGATTTTTCTGCTGAGAGATAATGCACTGACCAGCCTACACATGCATTTTGTTACAGTTGACAATTTTATTAATCATGGTGAGTTAATAAATTGGCATTCTGTTTTTCTAAAAGAAAAAAGATGAAATAGCAGTACAACAAAATGATGAAATAGTCTCATACAGTTACTTTTCCATGAAAGGTTACTTTGAAAAGCAAAATCCAACAAAGTAGAAAATAACATATCTGTTGTCTCTTTTGTGATTTAACCATTTCTTGCTGTCTGCTTTGAGTGACCACGGATATAGTCACGAGGTCTGGAGATGAGCCCTTTCTTTAGGTCTTTGTGGAAGCCCCTAGCACAGTGCGGCCCAAGCGCTTCCTTTGTTTCCCAGTGAGCCTCCCGCACGGCAGGGAGAGGCTTGTTCTTTGCAATTTACCTAGTTCTCTGGGCAAAAGGCAGCTGGAGGCTGTCACAAGGGTCTTGCTCATCTCCCCAGCGTAAAGAGCGTCCCAGGCTAGGAGCAGGCTGTCCCCTACCAACGTCATTAAGCCCTGAATTCTTGTCACTCTCTGCTCCGACAACCACGACAGCAGTCTGTGTGAGCTGAAGTGAGTGACGCCCGCCCTCTATGTGGGCTCCTTTCAAATGGGACTCCACGAAATCGGTTCCTAACTCTCTGCTCCTTTTTTTTTCCCTGCTGCTTCTTACCTCAAGTTTTGTTTTGCTCTTTTTTCCTTCTTTCTCTATAATTCCATTATTGGGCAAAACTGGGGCAAACGTAGGTGAACATTGTAAAGTGAAAGCTTCATCAAACAGACCATTTGCTTAAGCATGTCCAAGGGCTTGAATAGGGCTTCCTTCTTCCCCCCAAAAGAAATATTTGTTCAATATTCTCCCGATCAGAACATTGAAATGACACTCATGATATCATTTCCCCTTTCCAAAATCACTGGAAGACCAGTGAAAGTACAGCTTTGGGAGCGGCCTCCTTTCTCTGACGGAGAAAAGGCTGGAGCGCGGCCTTCAGATCAGGGCCAACGAAAGGCGAGGGTCTCTGTCGCTCAGCGCTGGGTATGGGAGGAAGATGGTAATTGTTTAAATCGATGACAGCACTCCCATTAATCTGCTTTCTGGCCATTTTCTCCAAAGGCATTAACCAAGAAATTATTAGCAACTAGGCTGGCGCTCAGCGTAAATTCTAATTGCCAGCAGCGAGTAGGGTGGGGACGAATAAGGCTGGGCGAAGAATCGTACGCTGACCAGCCAAGATGGCCACTTTCGCATGGCTAAGAGCCACTGTGTCCCTGTCACCAGACATCTAAAGGCAGGTCAGCTAAAAGGACCCCTAGCAAGGGGCAGAGCATAAAACCTCCGCGATTCCAGCCTCTACCGCTGGGGGACGCGCCCCCCCCGGGACTGATCTCCCGGCCAACGGTCGGAAGGGAGGTGCCATATCACAGGATAGGGGAGCCTGTCCATGAAATCCTAGTCGCTTTTCCTTCCACATAGAACAGGGAACGTACAACAACCCACTCAGCTCACGTTTCCAGTCTTCCTTGTTATAACTGCTTCAGATAGCCAAATAGTCTCTAGAGAAGCGAGTTGCCTACGCTGCCTCCCCCGCCTCTTAGAGTGGTTCGGCCCGGACTCCGCTGGGCGCACTGCCCTTTCTCGCCGACCCCCGCGCGAGTGGTGCATTGGCGCGCGGCGCCGAGGGGCGGGGTCCGGGCCGGGCGCGCGCAGCGGTTCTGTATAAATACTGGGCCGCACCGCCCGCCACCCCGTTCGCTCCGCGCCGCTCGCTTTGAGTAGAACAGTCTTCAGCCTGCCCATTTCGCAGTCGCCACCTTGCTGCTGCTCTTTCTCCTCAAGGCCACTTTAACTCACCGACACCAACATGAACGGGCAACTCAATGGCTTCCACGAGGCGTTCATCGAGGAGGGCACATTCCTCTTCACCTCAGAGTCAGTGGGGGAAGGCCACCCAGGTGAGGTGACCAGGCCAAGAGCGAACGAGGGCTGGGCGTGGGGCGGCGCCGGGCTGTCGGGGCCTGCTGATGGGGGGGCTGGGACGGGTTGCCCTTGTCGGCCGGGCGGTGGGACGAGCGGCGGCCGCGCGCCTTCCTCGTGGCGCCGCCGGTGTGGCGCGCGTGGCCGCCGCTCCCCTCCCCCTCTCCTTCCTCTCCTTTCACCTCCCATCCGGCCGCGCGCCTCGGCATGCGGAAGATTCCAGAAAACGAGAAGGGCGGGGGCCGCGGCAGCCTGTGTTCTGGCCGGGGAGGGCACTTTAAGCTCCTCTCATCCTGGCGATCTGGGAGACCTCGAGTAGGCGACCCGCCCCGCCTGCTCGCCTCCGGCTCTCGAGAGCGCGCGCCCCGCATTGCAGCGGCAACCACGTGTCTGCCGCATGTGGCATCTGGGCGAGGGGGAGCCTGGACTTACCAGCCGCCAGAGCCCTGGATTTGAAGGGTGGAGTGCCGGTGCCTCGGCTCTTACTCTCCGTTATCTCCTTGGCTGCGGTCCTTACCGCACACTGAATACAGCCGTGCCCTTCGGCGAATATGGCCTTGCCTTCAAGGTGACAGCCTCCAACTAAATATAGCACATGTTGGAGAAGGCTGTCCTTATTTGGACCATACGTGAAAAGGATGGGAAGCATGAATTAAAGGCTGCCATTGCGTTAGGTTTCCTTTTAAAGTCTTTGGTTAGGCTGGGTTGTGCTTAACGTTTCCTTCCCAGGGCTTTGTCCGCTGAACCGCCATTACGGAGATCAATTTATACAAGGAGCCCAGCTGTTAACAGGACTTTCCAATTTCAGCCGGAATACATCACCGAGTAAAGATGGTTATTTTGCTCTTTCGGCTGCTTCTGTCCTAGGGTGACCAGAGTAACGTAGCTGTCTCTTCCGATGGCTAGGATCCGGTTCTCTAGTCAGCCTAGGTGCCTATGATGAAATCCCACATGCAGCCTAGTGGACAAATCCAAGATCCTGATGAGTGCTGAAGGTCAGGTGTTGACAGGTAGTCAGTAGAAGGCTTGAGCCTCGGACTCGATACACCTTTTGTTTAGATGATTAAAGAGAACTCGGGAAAGTGAATTTGAATTTGAGGGAATATTTTTTCTTCCTCCTTAATAATAGATGACAAATATAAAGGGGAGAAATTAAAGGGTTTAGAATACATTTGGGTGTTTTCTGTTGAGCGCTTGTTCTGGGACAATTTCTTTGACAAAATTGAATAATTGCTACTTTATTCCTTCTGTTCATGAAGTGCCTTTCATTGTTTTGTTTGATGGAATTAATTATCTTGTTGCCCTAATTGGTGCTGCTTAAGATTAAGGAGACTGATCTGCCAGTGGGGCCTCAGTTCTACCAGATCTCTAAGTATACAGGACTTTGGTACACTTGTGAATGAATATTGTATGATATAGGGGAAATGCCTGTTCCTTAAATAAGTGAACAGTTCACCCTTCTGTGCAAACATTAAATTTTGGGGGTAAGGTGCATATATCCTAATGGATTGAAATGTATTAAATATGCTAGGCAGTGGTTCTCAACCTGTGGATTACGGCCCACAGGAACTGTATTAAAGGGTCGTGGCATTAAGAAGGTTGAGAACCACTGTACTAAAGTATTGTGATTTATCTGAATTGGTGAGCTTGTGCCACTACATTAAAACTACCATCTCAACCATCCTCATGGGGTTGCGCTACTGTCCAATGAGCATGTAGTGAGGGCAGTACTGCTAACACCTACATAACATACTCACACATCGATTAGAGCTTTGCTTTATATTGGTGCAATTTTTAGACAAAAGAAAAATCTCATTTCCCCTATTAAAAAAAATACCATCTCAAGTTTTAAGCAACTGCATCCAACATGTATTATCCAGGCAAATGGCTTCTGGTAAAGCAGTGCTTTGATTAGCATTTAAGATCTCCATATTTAATGCCACTGAATTGTTCACTTCAAAATGGTTGTCAGATTTTAACCTATTTGTTAAGAATCTCCAAAGATACTACAGTTAAGAGTGATTGGGGGGGGATGACATATTTACATTAACTGTTAAGGAAATTAAGCACGCATTTCTTTTCTAGATAAGATTTGTGACCAGATCAGTGATGCTGTCCTAGATGCGCACCTTCAGCAGGATCCTGATGCCAAAGTGGCTTGTGGTAGGTTCAGAACATACACTAACCTATCAACTGATGAAAAGGGGTGACATCATTAAACCTATTTTTTAAAAGTGAGATTTGAGGCTCAGTGGCTGTGGCTCAATCAGCTAAGGCGCCAGCCACGTACACCTAAGGTGGCGGGTTCGAATCCCCAGCCTGGTCCCGCCAAACAACAATGATGGCTGCAAACAAAAAATGGTTGGGCGTTGTGGCGGGTGCCTGTGGTCCCAGCTGCTTGGGAGGCTGAGGCAGGAGACTCGCTTGAGGCCAGGAGTTGGAGGTTGCTATGAGCTGTGATGCCATGGCATTCTACCCAGGGGGATAGCTTGAGGCTCTGTCTCAAAAAAAAAAAAAAAGTGAGATTTGAGTTGAATCTCTCTTCTATTAGAAACTGTTGCTAAGACTGGAATGATCCTTCTTGCTGGGGAAATTACATCCAGAGCTGCTGTTGACTACCAGAAAGTTGTTCGGGAAGCCATTAAACACATTGGATATGATGATTCTTCCAAAGGTGTGTCTTAATGATTTTGCTTTCCTACACTTATTTTCCCAGACACAGGTAGTGCTGATTAAAGAAGCTATCCTGGCTCGGCGCCTGTGGCTCAAGTGGCTAAGGCACCAGCCACATACACCTAAGGTGGCGAGTTCGAATCCCCAGCCGGGGCCCGCTAAACAAAAATGATGGCTGCAACCAAAAAATGGCCGGGCGTTGTGGTGGGCGCCTGTGGTCCCAGCTCCTTGGGAGGCAGAGGCAGGAGACTCGCTTGAGCCCAGAAGTTGGAGGTTGCTATGAGCTGTGATGCCATGGCACTCTACCCAGGGGGATAGCTTAAGGCTTCGTCTCAAAAAAAAAAAAAAAAGCTATCTTCTGGAGTGTTCCTACTAATCTTTAACTCCAGTTGGGTAGTTACTGTACTTAAAACCTTTTGTTTCACCACTATTACACTTTTTTAAAGGTATGCCATTTTAGGTATATCTGATTTCTTTGGCAGTGTTTAGAATTCCAACTAAGGTATTGCTATGACCTGTGTTTTTTATTTTTCTAAATAAGACATTGCATTTTTTGTTTATAGGGTTTGACTACAAGACTTGTAATGTGCTGGTTGCCTTGGAGCAACAGTCACCAGATATTGCTCAAGGTGTTCATCTTGACCGGAATGAGGAAGACATTGGTGCTGGAGACCAGGTATGTTAGCATAGAAGCTATCTTTATCATTCGCCTGATACTAAGTTCTGAACCTTAAATTGATCACATTTGGTGACTTCTTTTTTAGGGTCTGATGTTTGGCTATGCCACTGATGAAACTGAGGAGTGTATGCCTTTAACTATTGTCTTAGCACACAAGCTCAATGCCAAACTAGCAGAACTGCGCCGAAATGGCACTTTGCCTTGGTTACGCCCAGATTCTAAAACTCAAGTAAGTGACCATAAAGCCCTATTCTCTCACATGTTAAAGCAACATAGAAAATACATGTTTTGCTATGTTGTAACTTAAGGTAGGGAAATATAAATTGTTTAATAGACTGACATTCTAATGACCCATGTTGCCTTTAAGGTGACCGTGCAGTATATGCAAGATCGAGGTGCTGTGCTTCCCATCAGAGTCCACACAATTGTTATATCTGTTCAGCATGATGAAGAAGTTTGTCTTGATGAGATGAGGGATGCCCTAAAGGAGAAAGTTATCAAAGCTGTCGTACCTGCAAAATACCTTGATGAAGATACAATCTACCACCTACAGCCAAGTGGCAGATTTGTTATTGGTGGGCCTCAGGTAATGTTAGTTCAGTGTATTTTACTGGATCTTTGGTAACTTATAAGGTTTTGGCTGCTAATACCTTTTTTCTAGGCTTTTTGAAGCCTACTATGAATCATCTGAGGACGATTATTGGGTGATACAGAGTATACAACCTAATTTAGAACCACTTACTAGAAAGGATTGGGTATGGAATGACTTAAATCCTGTAATTTCAGGGTGATGCTGGTTTGACTGGCCGGAAAATCATTGTGGACACTTACGGCGGTTGGGGAGCTCATGGAGGAGGTGCCTTTTCAGGAAAGGATTATACCAAGGTGGACCGTTCAGCTGCTTATGCTGCTCGTTGGGTGGCAAAATCCCTTGTTAAAGGAGGTCTGTGCAGGAGGGTTCTTGTTCAGGTATATATTCTTTCATACAATGGAGTGACTAAAAGTCATGTAAGTGGGAGGGTGTTTAGTAATCTAAACTACTTGTCCATTTTATACCAGTATATTACACCAGTGTGTGGATCTTTCAGTCACTGACTCTCATGACATTTAAATCCTTTTAGGTCTCTTATGCTATTGGAGTTTCTCATCCATTGTCTATCTCCATTTTCCATTATGGTACCTCTCAGAAGAGTGAGAGAGAGCTATTAGAGATTGTGAAGAAGAATTTTGATCTCCGCCCTGGGGTCATTGTCAGGTAAAGATGGTAAAGCTATTGCTAGTGAAAAATACTGAGGGTGTGGGTGTGTACAGATATATATACTAAAATCCGAAGAGGTAAAGGTGTGAAGAATTCTCAAGTGAGAGAACACATTTTTAATTCCTAGGACAGGCTTAGCATCTGTAGCTCAAGCGGCTAAGGCGCCAGCCACATACACCAGAGCTTGTGGATTCTAATACAGCCTGGGCCTGCCAAACAACAATGATAACTATAACTGAAAAATAGCCCCGCGTTATGGCGGGTGCCTGTAGTCTCAGCTACTTGGGAGGCTGAGGCAAGAGAATCACTTAAGCCCAGGAGTTAGGAGGTTGCTGTGAGCTGTGATGCCATGGCACTCTACCCAGGGTAACAGCTTGAGGCTCTGACTCAAAAAAATAACAATAATAATAATTCCTAGGACATCTAGGACATACCAATGGATTAGTTATTTGAGAAATCTAAAATTACAGTGTTCTATAACTTGGCCAAACCACCCTAGAAAGTCCTCCACATTGGATATTAATCTTTGTGCATATTTTACCTGAGGTAGTTTACATTAAGAACTAATAAAGACAACAATAATAAAGAAACTAATAAAGATAATGGGATGTTCAAGGCTTATTATAAAGGAAAAAACATGGGTGTGGGTAGTGGGACCTTGGTAAGTATTCTATGATGTAAGATGAGCTTTTAATAATTGGAATTTCTCAGAATAATGACAAGTTTTCATATCTGTTGAGCCAGGGATGGAAAAACCAGAACTATAGTTACTAATAAGGACTGTGCAAGGAGTTTGGACGCCAGGGAAGTAACATTTTTGCCACAAACTTTCTTCCTAGCATATCCCAGAGAACTGAACTCATTTGCCAGAGCTCTTGAAAATGAGTCTTGCTGATTATTTTGCTTTATTTTAATTGAATGCTACATATTAAGTTACGGACTTGTATATTCCAGGGATCTGGATCTGAAGAAGCCAATTTATCAGAGGACTGCAGCCTATGGCCACTTTGGTAGGGACAGCTTCCCATGGGAAGTGCCCAAAAAGCTTAAATATTGAAAGTGTTAGCCTTTTTTCCCCAGACTTGTTGGCGTAGGCTACAGAGAAGCCTTCAAGCTCTGAGGGAAAGGGCCCTTCATCCTAAATTTTCCTGTCCTCTTTCAGCTCCTGATCAGTTGCAGTCACTCTAGTCAATGACATGAATTTTAGCTTTTGTGGGGACTGTAAGTTGGGCTTGCTATTCTGTCCCTAGGTGTTTTGTTCACCATTATAATGAATTTAGTGAGCATAGGTGATCCATGTAACTGCCTAGAAACAACAGTGTAGTAAATAATGCTTTGAAATCGAACCTTTGTGCCCAATCACCCAATGCTCCAAAGTCCTAATTGCATTAACTTTCCCACCAAATGCTAAAAATGTCCTTGTAATGTGCACGTAAAGTACCTGTAGTTCCACTATAGCCTCTGTCTGGCAATGCCATAGCCCTGTCAGCATGAATTTGTAATGTCTTGAGCTCTATTATGAATGTGAAGCCTTCCCTTTATTCTCCCTATAACTCGATCCATTTCTAATTATGTAGCTCTTTGTCAGGGAGTCTTCCCTATCCAGTCAATCTTGCATGTAACGCAAGTTCCCAGTTGGAGCTCTAGCCTGACATCAGAACAAGGCAGTTACCATTCAACCATCTCCCTGGTGCTTATGCTCTTAATTGCCACCTCTTTAACAGCACCAAATAGAAATTTCTCCACTTCAGCTGTCTTTTGGAGGACGTACGTAATAAGGTTTTTATTTAGTAAACCAATCCTATGCATGGTTTCAGCACTAGCCAAACCTCACCAACTCTTAGTTCTAGAAAAACAGGCACTTGGCACCCTTGTGATGTCATACAAAGAAGTCACAGGGCAGTACCTGAGGGTCTGTAGGTTGCACACTTTGGTACCAGATAACTTTTTTTTTTCTTTATAAGAAAGCCTGAGTACTCCACACTGCACAATAACTCCTCCCAGGGTTTTAACTTTGTTTTATTTTCAAAACCAGGTCCAATGAGCTTTCTGAACAGCTGGTGTAGCTACAGAGAAACCAGCTTCCTTCAGAGAGCAGTGCTTTTGGCGGGGAGGAGGAAATCCCTTCATACTTGAACGTTTTCTAATTGCTTATTTATTGTATTCTGGGGTATGGCGTAAGTACAGAGAAGCCATCACCTCAGATGGCAGCTTTTAAAAGTTTCTTTTCTCTCAACACCATGATTCCTTTAACATGTTTCCAGCATTCCCAGGTAGGCCAAGGTGTCCTACAGAAAAACCTTGGGTTAGACCTACAGGGGGTCTGGCTGGTGTTAACAGAAGGGAGGGCAGAGCTGGTGCAGCTGGCCATGGAGAAAGCTGACTGGGCTGGTGTGGTACAGAGAAGCCAGCTTGTTTACATGCTTATTCCATGACTGCTTGCCCTAAGCAGAAAGTGCCTTTCAGGATCTATTTTTGGAGGTTTATTACGTATGTCTGGTTCTCAATTCCAACAGTTTAATGAAGATCTAAATAAAATGCTAGGTTCTACCTTAATTGTGTCCATTCTTTTTTATTTTATTTAATTCTTTTTGAGACAGAGCCTCAAGCTGTCCCTCTGCCTAGAGTGTTGTAGCATCACAGCTCACAGCAACCTCCAAATCCTGGGCTCAAGCGAGTCTCCTGCCTCCCAAGTAGCTGGGACCACAGGCACCCACCACAACACCCAGCTATTTTTTGGTTGCAGCCATCAATTGTTTGGCAGGCTGGGCTGGATTCAAACCCACCACCTTAGGTGCATGTGGCTGGTGCCTTGGCCACTTGACCCACAGGCGCCGAGCCAGTTGTGTCCATTCTTTAAAAGTGCTTTACTATGAATATGATCTGAAGACATTATATACCTTTAACCCTGAGTCACTGTAATCTTAACCAATGATTTGGGAAAGCCTCAAGCCTTGGGCCCTCTGAGGTTTAATCCTGTTGCTGGCATTAAGAATAAGATACTTCAGGGTGGTGCCTGTGGCTCAAAGGAGTAAGGTGCCGGCCCCATATGCCAGAGGTGGCAGGTTCAAACCCAGCCTTGGCCAAAAACTGCAAAAAAAAAAAAAAAGTACTTCTAGTCAATGCACAGGCCTCAATTCACATGTGTCCTTATTGCAGCAGCCACTCACTGCCGTTAGTTGGCTTTAACAACCTAAGATTTGTGACTCAAAACCTGTAAGGGTTTGAGTAGTGATAGTCAGTCTTGTTAAAGGCTATAAATTTCATTTTGGGTACATTTGAAAAGTTGTAAGTTCACACAATTCATCTTAAAAGATATATAATGAGTGAATTAAAAGTGAAGTTTATTTTTAAAAAATGTATTTTAATTTTACAAAGGGAGGTTTTAACTCTAAATTTCATTTATGGCAGTTTGTATAGAAAATCCATGAAATGGAATTGGGCCAGGTAGCTCTCATGTCTATAATCCTAGCACTTTGGGATCCCAGCTGGCAAATTGCTTGAGCTCAAGAGTTTGAGCTAGAGCCAGCCCATGTAGTCCCTTGGGAGGCTGAAGCAAGATCAACTCTTGAGCCCAAGAGTTTGAGGTTGCTATGAGCTACAATGCCACAGTATTCTACCCAAGGTGACAAGAGTTTGGACTGCCTCAAAAAGAAATTCATGAAGGGCTGGGTTAAGTGACTCATGCCTGTAATCCTAGCACTCTGGTAGGCTAAGGCTGTGGATTGCTTGAGCCTGCTTGCTGTGAGCTATGCCATGGCACTCTACTGAGGGCGATAGCTTAAGACTATCATAGTCTTGAGTCTAGGTGGTAAATATATATACAACAGCTACTTTACATAAATTTCTACCAGCACTATCTTAATGTTGAGATCTAGGGAAAGTCTACTTTTATCCTAGAATTTTTTTGTGGAACAAGGGAAGGTTTGGCAGACTATTAACAAAATTTTTAATTTGTTCAAACTTGGGAACCTGCACCTAACATGTTACTGGGCTGCAGATTCTTGAGCAACCTCAAAAGTATTTTTAGAAGTTACCTTTCGGCTCGGCGCCTGTGGCTCAATTGGCTAAGGCGCCAGCCACGTACACCTAAGGTGGCGGGTTCAAATCCCCAGCCCGGGCCCGCCAAACAACGATGGCTGCAACCAAAAAATGGCTGGGCGTCGTGGCGGGCGCCCGTGGTCCCAGCTACTTGGGAGGCGGAGGCAGGAGACTCGCTTGAGCCCAGGAGTTGGAGGTTGCTATGAGCTGTGATGCCAAGGCACTCAACCCAGGGGGATAGCTTGAGGCTCCGTCTCA
>CAUYQV010155981.1:0-29467 GCA_963574575.1 Galagoides demidoff | reverse complement strand
CACCCCCCCTCCTAGCCGCGCTCCCACCCCCTCCTGCCGGGCTCGGCCGCGCCGCTCGTGTTGGGTAGAAGAAAAGAGAAGAGAAGAGAAGAGAAGAGAAGAGAAGAGAAGAGAAGAGAAGAGAAGAGAAGAGAAGAGAAGAGAGGAGGGGAGGGGAAAAGGAAAGAAAGAAAAGAAAAGAAAAGAAAGAATTACACAATCTCCAATTGAGAGAACTCTGAAAATAGTCTCCTGTCTATTCTGTAAGACATCTGTTTCCTTGGCCTCAGCCAATTCAGGTTGAAACTTTTAGACTATGTCTAAAAAAGCTAGCTAAAAAACTAGCTTTCTGCACTTGTCCCTTATCCATTGCATCTGGTAGTTTCCTGGTCTTTGATATAAAAATAAACATACATTTTCATTACAAATGTAGCTGTATGGGCCACATTCCAAATCTGCTGATCAGAATCTCTTAGGGTAGAGCCCCAAATATTGTAGTTTTGATAAATAGCCCAGATGATTCTTTAACCTTAAAAAATAAGAACCATGCTGCTTAGATATTGGAGTTAACAGCTAGGATTTATCCATTTTGTTTCTTCAGACTATGGGGTCCACTTTTCTTTCAATTGTTCACTGAAATAAAAAGTTATAATTCAATCTTTTAATCAAAAATCCTTTTAAACAGTAATATTGTGCACTTTTGTCAAAAGTTTGATCTCAGCTGCTAAATTATTGGTTTGGATACAACCAAGAACTCATACTTTTGTCACTGTCTTAATGGTGATTTTGTATGAGGCATGATTTTCACAGTAAAGAGCAGCTCTTTTGAAAGGTGACAGAAGATTGTCTATGGTCTCTAGACCACAATCTTGGTGGCCTAGACTGGTGTCATGGTATGAGGTTTATAATTTTTGAAATATTAACAGCTAATCAACTACATGAACTTGGGACAATCTGGTACTATGATAAAATGGTTGCTCCAGTTGCTGCATAGACAAGAGTTAAAGTCTGTTTATTAGGTAAATTTGTATATAAGGAAAAGTATAAGATCAGCAAATGACATAATCACTTGCAGAATATTGAGTTCACAAACACAGTAGGAACTAGGCACATAACAAAGACTTGGGTTCAATAAATCACCCAAGATACTTGGGTTCTTAATCATGAAAAATAATACAATTATTTCTGCTGAATAACTTCTTATTGATTTTCTCTAGTTTCCAAAGGCTCACTGACTAGAACAAAGAGACTAGGTGATTGTGTCCTACTGGGCATTGCAAATATATTTCAATGTTTGTTTAAGCAAGAGCAAGTACATTTCAATTCTGCTCTTTGAATGGCCCTTTGATTGCTAAGGAACTAACTATAGAGAAGAAGGAAAACTAATTTAGAAAGCAAGAGGACCAAATCAAAACAAAACAAAAAGAAAAAAACAAGCAAAAAATTTTAAAGACAAGTTTTAAACTTTGTACATTGTATCAGTGCTATAGAATAATCAAGGTAGCATCCCTAAATAACAATAAAAGATTTGCCGAGTGGTTTCTAATACATTTTTTAAAATGAATCTTATAGAGAAAGAATCATATGATGTGAAAGGCTTTGGGAAATAGTTACAGGATGTCTTATGACAGAGTGAGTTCCTAAAATTTAGAACTGATAAACTCAAGACTCTTTTCAGGGGTTCCTTATTGGTGCTGTTCTGAAAACATTAAATCTGTATATTAGTATTTTAACTTAACTAAATTCAAACAGTAGTTGGCATAATAATCTAATTTTTAGTTCATGAACAATAACAGGTTAAAATTATAGGAATGGTCATTAACAAAATATAAAACTACTTACCCAGTTCTAAGAAGCTCTTTGAGTCAAAAAGAAGAATCAAGTTTCAGTTAATCAGTCTGACAACTTTGAGTAGAGTAGCTTTATAATTCCATGGACGGGTTAGATTTATCTTCAGTGCAAAGTATGTTTGGTTAGTTACATCATTCCAAACCAATTTTATTTTTAGTGGCCGTATTGTGAGAATTTCCTGCTTTCTACTCTTGCATGATTTACTTTTAATATATGTATGCTTTGTTGAAATAAAAATTCATATTTATTATTTTTATTGGAACATTACAGAAAAATATGGGAAGTATTCAGATGGTCTTGTTAATGGAATTACTAGTTTTTCAAAAACAATGCCAGAAAAGTCCAACTGGTTGAGATAAAATTTAATTAACCCTAGTTAATGTGCCCTAGAGATCCTTTTTTCTATATTAGAATTAAAAGCTTCCTGGAGCTTCTGTTGTGCCCATATCTTTAGCCTTTATACTAGAAAAAATGAAAATAAATGTAGGCCTTAATTCCTACGCAGGCATTTTACAAATAATATTAGAAATACACTGAATACTATAAATAAATGAATACAAGGTAATCAAACAAAACAAAGTCTCTGTACACACAAAAAAGGAAGGCCTTTAAAGAATACCTTTCATGTGGTAAATCTTCAAACTTAGATTATTATAATAACAGCAACATAATATGCTTAGTTGATTGAGCATAGCAAAATCATTTTATTAATTTCTTGCTTTCTCTCTCTCTCTGCCTCAGTTTTCTTAGTATATTTCTCAAGAGGTTACTTTGTGAATATTAAATAAAATGATAATAATAATTCAGGATATCACTGTAGAGTGAATATTTTCTTATATTTCTCTTGTAACAGTGCCATTCCCCTTTTAGACCTATTTTTTCTTATTTTTTTAAATTAAATCATAAGTGCATAGATCATATACATTAATGCATTTATGGGGCTCAATGTGTTGATATCATATAGAGTTAGGAACGCTTACATCACACTGGTTAATATATACCTCATCTCGTTTACTTAGTTACTGTGTTAAAGGATGGCAAGGGAGGGAGGAGGTTAGACCTGTTTTTAAAGAATATATTTTGAAACCTGAGAATTCTTCTAGATTGACAATCTACAACCCACATGTTGATACAATAAAAATCTTCTTGAAAAGTATTTAGCAAAGTGGATCTATCCAGCCTGGGCAAGATGGTAAGACACTGTCTGGATAAGAAAGAAAAGAAATTTGTGAGGCACAGCAGTATGCACCCATAGTTCCAGCTACTGGGGAGGCTGAGGCGGGAGGATTGCTTGAGTCTAGGATTGGAGGCTGCAGTGAGCTATTATGGTGCCCGTGCAATTCAGCATAAATCCTGTATTTAAAAAAATGAAATAGGGAAAGATTGACCTATTGTTTTATTACCTAATTTCAGAAGATTATATAATATAGTAATTGCTTTTAAATGTTCTGTGTTTTAATTGTTGCAAATAATAAATATCAACAATTTATTATCTTACAAAATATTATATAGTTTTTCTAAAACAAGATTTATTGTCTTAAATCCTGTGTGTCTGGGATCCAATGGTTCTGACTCATGACCTCTGCTGAGATTGTAGTCAAGCTGTTGACTGGGGCTGCCGTCATCTGAAGGGATGTGGGGGCCCACTTCCAAGACTGCGCATATGATTGTTGGCTGGCCTCAGTTTCTTGATGCTGTTTTCTACGTGGTCTTGTTCACCAGCAGGGGTGTGCAACCTGTTTTTACTCTGCTGCACTTTGGAAGAGTAAGAGTTGTCTTATGCCACACATTAAATACAAAAACACTAATGAAAACTGATGAGCAAAAAATGGAGTCTATGCATACTTTTTATGAGATTCAACACCACAGAGAAACATAAAAAATGTTCACAAAATCAGCATGTGGCCTGTAGGTCTCAGGGTGGACACCCCTGCTCTATAGCGTATCTGAGTATCTTCTTGACATGACATCTGTCTTGTCTCCCAAAGTGAGACAGGGCATGAGGCAGTAACTTCCACCTCCCCAAAAAAAGAAAAAAACAAAAACAAAAACTACTGTAACTTCTATAACTGAATTCTGAAAGTGACATACTCAGTTTTGCCACATTCTATTGATGGAAAGGGACTCCATAAGATTTTTTTAAACTCACCAGGGCATAGTAGATGTAAAGTTTGGCCAACGTCCAGGACGGGAAAGACCACCACTCTCTACTCTCCAACCCAGCTGCATAGAAAGTGCATACACGCATCTGAGCACTGCCACCTGCAGAGCCAAGTGGAGGGGTGGAGACTTGCATGGAGAAGCAGGAGGAGGGAAGCTGCCAGGTGAAGAGTCAGAAGGGCTAGACTCTGACAGTCTCTTCATCACATCCTCAAATTCAGATTGCCTACCAATGTACAAATAAAAACCAGATCCAACTAGTAAGTAACACTAAAAAGCTAAACTTTTCTCTTAGAGTGATGCTCTCTGCATCTCACTCCCCAACTCAAACTGACAATACTAAGTACCAATAAACACACAAACCCAATTATAGCATGTAAAAATAGTGCTACTATATTCACAATGCTTAAAACAGGGCTTGGCATGGAGAGAATACTCAGCTACGGCAAATGCTGGCGTCTAAATAAAAAATTAAAGACCTTCTATTCTAAAAAAAAAGATTTTTTAAAAATTGGATGATAAAAGTGACAAAAGACTCCCTAAATCTCTGGAATACAGAAAAAAGAAGTGTTACCAGAGAAAATCATAAAACTAAGTACCGACACCAAAAAAGACAGAAAAATCACAAATTAACAGCCTAATGTCACACCTCGAGGAACTAGAACAAGAAGCAAAAACCAACCCAAAACCAGCAGAAGCAAAGAAATAATGAACGTAAGTGCACAACTAAACAAAATTGAAGCCTAAGAAAGGAATAAAAAGTATCAATGAAATAAAATGTTGGCTTTTTGAAAAGATAAACAAAATTAATACACCACTAGCTAAATTAATCAGGAATAAAAGAGAAAGGATTTGATTAATCTCCACTGTAAATGGCATTACAATTCAAACATGACAACTAAAACCACAGAAATATACAATATCATCTAAGAATAGTATCAAAACCTCTATGCACAGACACTAGAAAATCTAGAGTAAATGCATAAGTTTTTGGAAACACACACTCTCCCTAGAATGAATCAGGAAGAATTAGAAATCCTGAACAGACTAATCAGGAGGGAGCCTGAAACTGTCGAAGTCCCCTAATCAAAAATCAAAAATATCTAAAATCGGGCAGCGGTTGTGGCTCAAAAGAGTAAGGTGCTGATCCCATATACTGGAGGTGGCCGGTTCAAACCCAGCCCTGGCCAAAAACTGCAAAAAAAAAAGTCTAAAATTAGATAATTTCACAGCCAAATTCTACAAGACCTACAAAGGAAAACTGACATATTTCCTACTGAAACTGTTCTTTATCAGAAAGAGGAAATCCTTCCTAACTCATTCCATGACGTAATATCGCCATGATACCAAAAGCAGGAACTGACAGAAAAAACAGGAAATCTACAGACCAGTATCCCTCATGAACATAGATGCAAAAATTCTCAGCATAATACTCGCAAATCAAATCCAATAGCATACCAAAAAGATAATTCACCATGATCAAGTAGGGTTTATCCCAGGATGCAAGGATGCCTTGATATATGCAAATCAATAACTGTGATTTAACTCATAAACAGAATGAAAACAAAAAAACATATCATCATCTCTTTAGATCCAGAATTCTTCAGAGATGATACAGGAAATCCTTAAGAGTGATCTTTAGTGGGACCAGAGTTCCTGTACAATAAATATGGGTAAAAGTAGAAATGGGAAAATGCTATTCCCACCTGGGAAGCTGTTCTAGTGCAAAGCCTGGGTTATCCCTCCACTGACAGCCAACAACGACTTCTCACAGTTCATCATCCAGAGAGTGACTACCTATTTTTCCGCAGATATCCAAAGATTGAACTTGCAGGAAATAATATTTTAGTGCCTAATTTCTAAATATTTATCGTGAAGTTGAGAATGTCTAAGATTACTTATTCATTCCCTCTTTTCATCCTTCCTTCTCTTTCTATTTCCTTATCTTCTGTCGTTTCTTCCCTCCCATATTTAATTGATTGCATGGAGCTCTGTTAGGGCCTCTCCACAACCTTAAAACTGGTACACCTTAAGAACTGTCTAATCCCACACCTTCAGTTGACCAGTGGTGCCTGAGGGACAATTGACTTGTGTGTGGTCACGTTGCCAATTCATGATTGACACTGGGAAATAATTTTCACTTTTTGTTCATGCTCGCACCTCAACTGTCCAGATATTTTGTATCTGCACTGGTAAGGGGTGAATGTTATTGGAGAAAAAGCTGATGACTAGACCCATAAGTATCAAATGACCTTCAATACTGCTTAGCAATCTCTCTACACGTCTTTAATATCAAAACTTTCCTATTATCTAAACTGGCTAATCCAAACCTATTTCTCTCTTGTTAAATATCCTCCCAAATGACTTCCTTCTTTGACCACCTCCATCTCAGCTGACTGACTCAAGTTGTATTCATTATGAAAATAAAGGCAATCATCCATATTCCTTTTTAAGTGCACATAAAAACTACCTCCTATTAAGATTGATGAAGGCACTCTTCTCTGGGGTCAACCCACAACCTTCCCAACATCTGATCTAGGTATTATCCTTATTGTGTCATCGAAACTGCAATCCTGGGTGGTGCCTGTGGCTAAAAGGAGTAGGGCGCTGGCCCCATACGCTGGAGGTGGCAGGTTCAAACCCAGCCCCAGCCAAAAATTGCAAGAAACAAAAAACAAACAAAAAAAAAGTTACAATCCTCAAATTACCCTGAATTCTCTTATCACATCAATTTCTCCCGTTTACTGGATTATCCCTGTGCCACTACAGAAATTCTCTAGCATAAAACACTTTAGAAATAGAAAACAAAATAATACAAAACTCATTTTCTAAATCTTCTTCACTTACCACCAATTTTTCCATTTTTCTTCTTCTTTCTATGGCAAAATATATATGTTTAAGCTTCATTTCCTTTCCTTCCCCTACCCCTGCCTCCAGTCCCTCAAACATTATGTCTCTCCCTCTTTCTATTGACCACTCAGCAGTAGATAACACAGTTGACACACTCTTTCTTAACATATTTTATTCTTTTTTCTTTTGTGACATCACATATTGCTGGTTTTCTTTCTACCTCCACAGTGGAGAGAGAGCTGTACTCCACCCTGTGATTCTCCTCTCCTTGCTGTAAGTGACCTCCTTTAGTGTCATGGAGATAATAATGAAAGGGGAAATGATGGAGTTTTATCAGTACCTTGAGACAGGGAGATCTGTTCCATGCTCTCTCTCTGAAAATTAGTTTATCTCTCCATCACAGGAGGAATAAGAAGATCTCTTCCAGGATTCTAATCTCCTGAGCTGAGGAACACATTCTACAACTAGAACTACATGACCATTGCCTTGCATATTCTGGTGAAGACACAAATGAAGATACTTGGCTTACTGCACCACACTGGGACAATGAGATTTTTTTCAAGGATATTGGGATTAATTTCATCATCTTGATTGTGTCTTCATTGACTTTCTTAAAAATACTTAAGTAGTTTCAATTCTTGCTCATTTGAACTAAGAGAAAACAAAATTTATACCAATGAATCAAAAGCTTATAGATACACATTCTTTCTTTCTTTTTCCTCATACCATTTCAATCTTATAAACATTAACTGGGCTAATATGTCCTAACTTTTCTAGATCGTTATTATGTATCATTGGGATGAAAACAAATCTAATATGTAAATTCAAATATATGTGTGCCTCCTTACACATCAAAATCCACTAGTAATTCACATGTTAAAATAATGAATTTTGGGAGCTCTCAGATATACTAACCAACACAGGCCTTATTAAAATGTATACTGCTTCTATTATTCTCTATCAAAATCAACTTTGGTCACTCCTAAGAGAGTTGCCATATTTAGCAAATATAAGTACATGTGTACATACCCATGAAACCATCCTGATAAGAAGATAATTAACCTTCGTCATTCTCACAGTTTTCTTCATGCTTTTTATAAATCTTTGTTGTAAATAAAGGTGGGAGACCCTCTTCTTTATTCCCATAAGAGCTGACCTCCTTTTCTCTTTGATTAAAGATTAGTTTAGCATTTTCTAGAACTGTGCACAATGATATTATAGAGAAATGTCTTTTTATCTCTCTTTTTTCCCTCAATATTACTTTTGAGATTCACATGTCTCAATAATGCATTTCATTGGATTGCTAGAGGATTGCATTGTAAGGATTTATGAATTCACTATGAATTCATGTATCTGGCCAACCGTTTATAGACTTTTGGTTCTAGTTTTTAGCTTTTACAAGTAAGTCTGCTATGAAACTATATGCACAAATCCCTGTGCAGACTTTGATTTCATTTCTGTTGAATAAATATTTAGGAGTTGAATGATAAAGCCATTTGCCAAGTGTACATTTAATTTTTTTAAGAAATTTTCAAAATGTTGTTCCATTTTAACGTTTCCAGCAGCAGCATCTGAGAATTTCTGGCACTCTAGTGGATATATCTGGAGGAGGGAAAGAAAGCTTTAATTACCTGAGCTTGGAAGCCAAAACTATTTTACATGTTAACACAAATACTTTTGCACATTTTAATATAAGCTGCATTTCCAAGAAGTCTGACCATCATGTGACTCCTTAGCCATAATCATATATGGCTGGAATTTTATCAAGAGCTGTTCTTCATTTTGGAAAATCTTGTTACTGGTGGCAAAGACGCTTATTTCAGCTGCGAGTACACTATCTAATCAGTGGCATTACTGCGGCTATATTCATAGTACTTATACATTTCAGTGAGGGTATCCATCTGATGGCCTCATCATGTATCCAGTGCAGTTGTTCCCAAGGATCCACATACTGATGTATTTCTAGTTGGATTATAAATCACTTTCTCTTGATTTCTCATAGAGTTCTGAAATTTTATATATACTGTAATGAGTAAAGGCAATTTTTATTTTATATTAATTTCATTTTGTGACAGGTATGGAAGGCTGCACGATGACTTCCCAAGTATACCTACATATTATCCCAGAATTTGTGAATGTCTTCCTACATGGTAAAAAGGGACTTTGATAATATGATTCAGTTAAATATCTTGAAATAGTAAAAACTTTCCTGTATTATCTGAATAGGACCAGTGAAATAACAGAGCTCTTTATAAGAGGAAGGCAGACGGATTAGAATCAGTCTTGGATAGGTGATGGTAGAGGCATGAGATTGAAATGATATGAGGAAGGGACCATGATCCATTTCTCTAGAAGCTGAAAAAGACACTGAAACTTTCTTTTAGAGCTACCAGTAGGTACCAGTCCTGCCAACACAGAGAAATTGGTTTGGGGCTTCCGACCTCCAGAACTTGAAGATAATAAATCTGTATTGCTCGAAGCTACTAAATTTGTGGAAATTTGTTACAGTAGCAATAAAAATCGAATACTATAGTAATGGGGTCATTTAAACTATGAATCTTTGGGCCTTCTGAGGGGTTAATAATTACTGCTTTAGACTGTAGAGACTTACTAAGGTACATAAAGGATGTGAGACGTGTATTTCAGAATGAGATCACACTGACAGCCTTGTGAATGTTCAATTGGAAGGTAAAGTTAATACAGGTGATAGAGAGTAAATAGAAGCATGATGGAATGGTACCCAGAGATGACCAAAGATGCAAAGATGATGGTAGTTAATAGGAGTAAAGAGCAAGAGAGATTTATATTATATTTGGTAATTAGGATCGTGAGGTCAAGATTAGGAGGTCAAGTAACCAATTAGCTAAATGGCAGCCAGCAATTTAAAAAAAAAAAAGGTCTTAGGGGCTAAACTTTACACTATATCAACAAAAAAATCTGCATCAGAGATATTAAATAATTTGACAGAGACTATAAAATAGTAAATGGCACAACTGGGATTTAAATTTCAGTATCTCTGTCTACAAAGTGTGAGTTCTATTTTCTATATCCCAGGGTCGTCCTTGTACTGAGCTACCTGTGCCAACACTTAAGCGAATGGACTGAGAGAAAATCAATGGCACCAAATCCATAGGTGGTACTTCAGCTTCCAATTGCAAAAGTAGAAACAGCTATTAAGTTGAAAATAGGAGAGTTGTAAGCTAAGAATTTGAAACTGCAATATTCAAACTCTATCAGTGTGTTGGTGGTGATTCCTGATGTTATCTCCAGGGCTAGTAAGTATGGAATGTACCACGGAAAATTTCTCTTCTACAAATCAAGTAATCAGATTTTTTTCTTCTGTCTCTTTTTCCTTTCCCTTCTATTTTTGCTTCTCCTTCTCCCCTCTACCTTCTTCCTCTCCCCTCCACCTCCTTTTCTTATTTGCTAATTAAAGAATATTTTCCCAGCATTCTGGAAGGCCAAGGTGGGTATATTGTCTGAGCTCATGGGTTCGAGAGCAAGAGTGAGACCCCTATCTCTAAAAAATATCTGGGCATTGTGGCAGGTGTCTGTAGTCCCAGCTACTTGGGAGGCTGAGGCAAGAGAATCGCTTGAGCTGAGGAGTTTGGGGTTGCTGTGAGCTATGATGCCACAGCACTCTACCCAGTAAGACTCTTTCTCAAAAAAAAAGAGAGAGAGAGAGAGAATATTTTATGTTATAGGATAAAATAGGACAGAGCAGGTGTTGAGTTGCAGAAAAAAATAGATAAAGCAAAATATATTTATGACAAAGGTAAATAAATAAGAAAATATAAAAATTAGGAGAATATTGACTCTAATTTACTCACTTTCTATAGGGCCCATTACAAAATAAATACACATCTTTAGGAATGAATTGAACAACACATATCATGTTCTCCACTGCTCTTCTTTTGTTGTTGTTGGGTAACTCCTCATTTGTATTAAGTTTCCAGGAAATAGTAATAATAAGGAAAATTAGTGTGATTTCATAAATGAAAAAAAAAAAAAAGCATTTGCTGACGCAGTATTTGTATCCAAATAAACAAGGGGCAATTCTCCACGGAGATGAGCACTGAGGTAGAGCCTAACTAAGGAGACATCTCTGTTGAACACTTTGTAATAATTTCTACTTCATTGCCCACTAATCTTCCTGGGGCCCACAGCATCATTTTTTAACTGGTTTATATGCATCACAGCTCAAATCACTCTTGCCAGGCAAAGCCTGTTAGAAACCTATTATCAGTGAGTCTATCAGGTTAAAATTTTATTCTTCAGTTTTCTCTTCTCTTCCTCCCAGTCTTGTAAGTGCTTACATAT
Organism: Galagoides demidoff; assembly: GCA_963574575.1. NCBI lineage: Eukaryota > Metazoa > Chordata > Mammalia > Primates > Galagidae > Galagoides > Galagoides demidoff. The sequence continues at coordinate 18,307 of CAUYQV010155981.1, read as the reverse complement.
ATAAGGATTTGTCTTAAATGGTTGTAATACAGACTCACTGGAAATAGAGAGGCATGAACTAAATGTCTTTTTTAGCATCTTCTTTTTAAAAAAATCTCTTTAAAGTTCTTTATATCTACCATTCTGGAAAAGAGTCAATATACAATATCCAGCCATAACATTTTTAATATTCATTTATCTGCTAAGGAAAATAAAATTGCATTATGTTTATAGTTATTGCCATCCTTTTCCCCAGGTTATTTCAAGGCCAAAATGATTTTTACCACTTTTAGCCTGGTTTTCATTTTACCATTTATTCTGCCAAATTTTTTTTTTTATCTAGATATGCCATTTTGGGCATTAATAATACCCCAGGACATTAGGAAAATAAAACATGCTTCTTTCCTTACTATTCTACTTTTGAGACAGCAAGGGTGTGGTGTACTATAGCTCCCCATAGCCAACAAGAGGAGATGTAGTCAGCGCAAGGGCGGTAGATGACCAAAGAGATGTTCTCTTCTGTTCAAGTAAATGGAAGTGGCACTCTGGCAAACTTTAAGAAATTTAGTCTTTTTTTTTTTTTTTGAGACAGAGCCTCAAGCTATTCCCCTAGGTAGAGTGCTGTGCCATCACAGATCACAGCAACCACCAACTCCTGGGCTCAAACGAGTCTCCTACCTCAGCCTCCCAAGTAGCTGGGACCACAGGCACCCACCACAATGCCCGGCTATTTTTTGGTTGCAGCCGTCATTGTTGTTTTTGGTGGGCCCAGGCTGGATTCGAACCCATCACCTTAGGTGTATGTGGCTGGTGCCTCAGCCACTTGAGACACAGGCACCAAGCCAAGAAATGTAGTCTTAAATTTAACCGAAGGATCCATGTGTGCAAAGTATGATGACAAATTCATACCACTTATTCACCATTATTATATATACAAGAAAAAATTGATGCTTTGGGTTAAAGTGCTAGCATCTCCAAAAATATACATATTTTTTTGCTTTCCTAGGGAAAATGTTACCTAAGTCCCAATGTCACCAGATAAATAGCTCAGTCTTCCAATCCAAACTGAGGCCTCTTCCGAAACTGAAGTTATACCATGAAAAGGGAATTTTTTTTTTTTTTTTTTAATCAGCCTTGGGCTACCAGGATGATTTTTCTGAATAGAATGGTGAGGAAGGAGAACTAGCCAGTAAACACCTTTAAATCTAACAGTGTCACTCCAGGTATGCTTTAGAAAAACGTCCTTGCACCTTTGATTAAAAGCAACTTCCTAAACAAACACTCTATCTTTTAAGCTCTAGAATTCATAATCTAGAAATTCTAGAAATTGTATTATTTTTAAAACTCAAATTCTGAACTTCCAGAGGAGTAAAACTCCACTGAGAGTAAAGAAGGTAAACAACCTTACTTTGGGAATGAAAATTTTGCCAGTTTGGGGCCAGGCGCTGTGGCTGACACCTGTAATCCCAGCACTCTGAGCGGATCATCTGAGATCACCAGTTCCAGACAAGCCTGACCTAGTGCGAGATTCCGACTCTAAAATAGCCAGGCAGTGTAACAGGCGCCTATAATGCCAGCTACTCAGAAGGCTCAGGCAATAAAATCGCTTGAGCCCAAGAATTAGGCATCCTCAAACTACAGCCCGCGGGCCACATGTGGCCTGCCAAGGACATTTATCTGGCCACCAGGTGTTTTTGCTACTGCTGCCTGTCCTGCTTAGCAGCGCACTCCTCCAGGGCCGCAGTAGTCTGGCCCTCCAATGGTCTGAGGGACAGTGAACTGGGGAGGGGAGGGGGGAGAGTGAGTGGAGGGAGGGTGATTGGTGTCATCACACCTATGGTTCATCTTATAAGGGTACATGTGAATCTTTCTAAATGTAGAGTATAAATGTCTTAACACGATAACTAAGAAAATGACATGAAGGCTATGCTAACCAGTTTGATGAAAATATTTCACACTGTACCCCATGACAGTATTAATGTACACAGCTATGATTTAATTAAATAAATAAATAAATAAATAAATAAAGTTTGAGGACCCCTGCATGGGCTAAGATGCTAGGGCACTTTACCGGCAGCAGCGACAAAGTGAGACTCTCTCTCTCTCAAAAAAAAAAAAAAAAAAAGAATTGACAGTTTTGAAATGAATACAGTATTACTACCTTTAAACCTTGTAGATTTTTTTTCCATTTCTTTAAGATGAATTGACCTTTTTAAACATTTATTTCATAGTAACCCTAATTTATGTGTTTGGTCATAAGATGTTAGATCATTCAACATCAAATTGAATGCTTTTCTGCATATTATAAAATTAATATTTGTTTGTTGTGGAAATCTTTACAAGACTGTAAGAGTAATAGAGAAATAGATGATATATACTGGTTTCTTAGTATATGCTGTGCAAAATGCCACCCACATGGATTCATTTCCTCTTCTCAAAAATTATATGTAAAGAACTATTATAATCTTCATCTTCACAGATGTTAAGAGTTCTCTGAAGGACAGAGAAATTAAACAATTTGCAGAGAACACACAGCTGCTTAGCCTTTCATGGGAGGTGAGTCATGTTTTATGAACATTTTAGACATAATTTTTAAAATTTTATATCATATATTCACGTAAGTATAGTAACATTAATATACAAGTGCCCTTATTACTGAAAAATTTTCTAATTTTTTTCTATTTTAATAACAATTGGGGTATCATTATACATATAAGTCTGACTTCCCCTCCTACTAAATGAGTTTCTTGAAGCAATGAGCTCCGTTTGGTTCATTCATTAAGTTCTCTTTTCTTCCTGATTGATCCCTTATAATCAATAGCTTTTAATAGAGTGCCTTAAACACACATTGTGGGTAATCAATAACTGTTTGCTGAGTGAATAACTAACTACTCCACTTTTGAGCTTAGTGTTTTGTCAAACACACATTTGAAGCTGACATCACAGGGTTTCCGAGAGTAATTTCTGAGGTTTCCTGTGGCTACTCCCAGAGGCAGAAGTATAAGCAGAGTGGCTCTTGATGTGGCCCACATAACATGCTTTACATTTTAACATAAATCTTCAAGGTGTTTTATCCTGAAATTTGTTTTTCTACCATATTATTGAAAGCCTCATTGCATTTCTGAGTATCTACCAATTCCACCTGTGCCAACCACCATCTGTGCACAGCAGCAATCCCATCAGCAAGGTTCCAGGAACTTTTGAGAATTCAATGAATTTTCTGATGAGTTGTGCATTTTTACTTATAAATGAATGAATTATCCAGCAGTAGAAACACTTTCACAGTACTTTTAATAGGATGCATACCAAAAAAAAAAAAATGACATTATTTTGGAGGAAAATTAGCAAACTTTTCAGGCCATTGGCTTTGTCTGGTACCCACAGAACAATTTCCTGAGCTGTTTTTAAAAGGAATTTGTTAGAAACATCTCCTTCATGTGTTAATTTCACAATGAAGTGTGATGACTCATCTCTTTGGTTTTTTTAGTTTAAAGATTTTCTGCCCTTTACCTATTTTCAGACACATTTGTTAAAACCTAAAAAGGCTTTTAGAACAAAGCTCTCTTCTTGTCCACTTCAATAAACATTCTTCATTGCAGAACTACATATCTGTGTTATGTCATTCCTGAAAAAACTTTCTTTATGTTATTTTCTCTCAAGGATTATGTTCAAGGTATTGGTGTAAATTGCAACATACAGATTCCACTATTTTTAAACATATCAGCTTTGCTTTACAATTTTATCACCCATAAACATTATGTTTCAACTTCCCACATTTTCTTCCCACGTTGAAGTCTTTTAAGAAGACTTCAACTCATGGATTTGTGAAGATTCGTATACATCACCATTATATAGTACTGGGGTTTCTCGAGTAGATAATTTTTCTTAAGGTTTTTGTTACTACCATCTCAAATTATTTAATTATTTTATACCTAGGTTTTACTGTCTATATTACATAAATACCTATAAAACAAATTTATTATTCTTGAAATGACAATTCTATGCCTTAGTTACTGGTTACGAAATCCAATGTTACATCTGAAAATATTATCTTTTGAAATTAGTCTATACTGAAATGTAATTTGTGAAGTTGAATGATTATCAATTAGAAACTTTTGCAGATAAGGAACAAAATAGTTTAATGGAAAAAAAAACACAGTAGATTGAAACACAACTCCCTGAGTTCTGAGTCTTAACTCCATTTCTATCAAGAGCTGGACGCTCTTTCTCGAGTCACTTCCTAGCTCTGACTCTTCAGTTACTTGTAAACATTGGAAAAATATCTTACTTAGGACACGTTGGAAATAAAAATCATATATTTGCTATTTATATCCCTGGTGAATGGAACATTACGTGCACATGATAAACACCTGTTAAAATAGTATACGTACAAACACACATACGCACAATTATGTATATATGTGTAGAATGTTTAACATTTTATGGAGTAGAGGTTTTACGCAGCATCTAGTTTGTGTGAATGGTTATAAATCTAAAATAGATTTCAAATCTTATTCCTCCTTTCTATCTGAAAATGTGTACTCTTTTAACAGTGACATTCCCTTTCCTCTGCCTCCTCCCTGTCGTCCAGCTTATAGTAACTGTCATTTATTCTCTAGTCCTCTGTGAGTTCACTTTTCTTTTTTTTTTGAGACGGAACCTCAAGCTATCCCCCTGGGTAGAGTGCCATGACATCACAGCTTATAGCAACCTCCAACTCCTGGGCTCAAGCGAGTCTCCTGCCTCCGCCTCCCAAGTAGCTGGGACCACAGGCGCCCGCCACAACGCCTGGCCATTTTTTTGGTTGCAGCCATCATTGTTGCCTGGTGGGCCCGGGCTGGGGATTCGAACCCACCACCTTAGGTGTACGTGGCTGGTGCCTTAGCCGATTGAGCCACAGGCGCTGAGCCGACAGGTCTTGATTTTAACCGGATCTCCTGATTTCTGCTTCTGGGAAGTCAGAGCTATAGTAAATTGATTCACTAAAAATCCAGGACATTGCCCTCCAACATATTTTCCCAGAAGTCATTTGGAGTGGGTATATATTTTTTTAATTTATTTTTCTCACCTTTTGAAAAAAATTCCAAAATTAACCAAAAGCCCAGACTTCAAGGTAAGAGCAAAGGTTCTCAATGTGATTTCCAATTCTGGCTCCACTATGTACTGTGTAACCTGGCGATTGCTGTTTAAAGGCTCTGTGGCTCTCTTTCCTGATCCATGAATTGGAGAAAATAATAGTACTAAATGAGCTAATCCACTTTAGAACTGTGTCTGACACATAAACATTAAAATAATAACTATAAAATCATATTAGTGTTATTTTTCTTCCACTGCCAAAATATGAATCAAAATTTCCCCAGTATTTTTCTATTTTTTTTTAAACTGGCTCTGTGACTTCAGATTTTTTTAATCATGAGTCACTAGAAAAGAACAAACTTAAAGAAGCCCCTCCTACTGGCATTAATGAAAGAACAAATCTACCTGAATTGAGAATTATTTTTCAACTGCATGGGTAGCTTATTATAATTACATAGAATCATTGAAAATGCTTAGAAATAAATATTCTTAGACCTATGAATTCTGTGATAGAAAAAGAAAAGGGAAGGAAAGGGAAGTGAGTAGGAAAAGCTAAAGAATTCTCTGATCTGGAAAGGCTTTCCTTAAACCGTGAGAGAGCTAACTCTGAAAGATCAGTAAGAGTTGATTGACCTGGAAGGGTGGATTTCAGGAAGAACAGAGTCTGCATTTTCAGGAAGATGACATTTGAAACAAACTTGAAGAGTAGAAACATTAGCTATAGATGAGGATTTGAGAAGGGAAGGAGGGTAGGTATAAAATCAGGATCAAAGAACAAGAAGTTGGAAAACAATGTGTGGTTGATAACTGGCATGTGTTCTTAGATCCCTAAAGGGAAGTCTATGAACCAGCAATATCAGCATTGGCAAAGCGTTTGTTAGGAATGCAGAATTTCAAGGTTTACCCCTGACCTTCTGAATTAGAAAACACAGTTGAAGATTCTCCAGGTTAATACACTTTAGACTTTGAGAAGCACTGCTCAAGAACATATAATTGGCCCTCAAATCATCTAGAGAGTTTCAGAAATTCTGTATAAACTGGTACATGATGTGGCCTGGATATTGGAATTTAAAAAAAAAAAATCTCCAGTAGAGTTCTTAAAAATCTGGGATGATTGCGAAACAAAGCTTTCTAGTAGAGAGAGTTATAGGAATTAAGTCTAAGAAGGTTCACTGGGTTGGACGAGTGAAGGAGAGAGCTTCAGATATCAAGTTAAAGATAAGGGAACTTTTTAAAGCTAGACATTATTAGGAGCTAAAAACCACAGGTATATCCGTGGGCCTATAAAGGTCAATTCTATATGTGACCATATTCCTGGTTTGAAGATGTGCTGTATAAAGTACATATTAATCTGTAAAATATCAACTGCCATGAAAATCCACTCAATTGCTGTTTTAATACATTTCTTAAAAATTACAGTGAAATAGCTAAAAGGAAAGATTGGATTTCTAAGTTAATTTCTCTTACCTTTGGGTTTGAAAAGGATAAAAAAGCCAAAGAAAGGGGCAGCACCTGTGGCTCAAAAGGAGTAGGGCGCTGGCCCCATATACCAGGGGTGGCCTTGGCTAAAAACTGCAAAAAAAAAAAGCCGAATAAATACTTCTGATTGCAAACATCTAAACTCAGAAAGGGTTCTGGGTTCTATTCTATTTGCGAAATGTCATTTTGATGGCTTCTGCCCTCTTACCTTCCCATAAGATGGCGCTCTCATCACAGTTTATACCAAATATTAATATTTTATAAGAGGCAAACAGCCTCTTAACCAAAGTTCTCATGTTTTTTGTGCAACACTATTCTTGGCATACAGTCTTTGTCCAATGAATGATCTTCCTGTACTGTGTGATTGGGACCAACATATTCTGACTACACAACAGAAAAGAGAAATTTAGCAGGGGAACTAACTATACTTTGGGGGAAAAAATCCCAAAACTATCACCCAAATCATTCTCATTTGACTATAAATGGACATAATAGCATTTTAAAAAAACTGTAGACACATATCCAATATATCTAGAAAGAATGTTTGCTTGCCTGGAAAGGAGAAGAGAAAGGGCTTGCTTCTTAATACAAAATTAACCTGAGAAGTTGGATTCGTTTTTAGAAGAGATGAAGAAAAAAATTAACTGGGTTATAGTGATGATCATACATCTATAATAATTTACTAAAAATGTATGATGCATAAAGTATGATATATAAATCATATCAATGAAGCTATTAAAAATGGAGGAAAGGGAATTTAACTAGAAAAAACAGCGCTGTGGTAACAAGACCATCTAAGAGGCCTGGTGCCTGAAAGATCAGGATTAGATGATAAAAACAGGTGAGAAAATCATAAACATTTTATGCTGATTTGCCCACCCTCAGACATGATCTGCCCAAGTGAATCACTTTCCTTCTTTGGAACCTCTGCAGAGTCACAGTAGGAGGGTGTTGCAATCATCCAGAAGGAACTGATACTCTGAAGTTCCTGGCTCCAAGAATTAGTGACCTGGGGCATGAAGGTCAGGAGCACTTTTAATGCAAAAAAAAAGGAAGCCAAAACCTGGAGTGGGGTGGGCAGACGAAATGCTGCACTGAGGTGTTCACATAAGCCAAAGTGTCCTAAGTGATCCATCTGAAGAGAAACTTGTCTAGGGTGGGTAAACAACTTCAAGTTCACTAGGAACACTCGTAAGGCCCCACAGAAGCAAAATTCTAAAGATCTTCCTAGATCTGCAAAAATAGGTTTCCTTATATGTGAGTAAACAGGGTTATTTCTAAAATTGTTCTTGCCTTACTCAATTTCTTATGGGCTGTATCTTGTTCTCAGGCAGACATTCAGGTTTGTCAGCTTTTCACACTGAACAAGGAAGGGCAATATGTAGAAAGAACTTTGTTCTATGGAAAAGGAATTCGTACCAAGAACAATACTGTATGAAAGTCTGAAAACCGCTGCCAAAGCATGTTGATTTATTTTGGCATATTAAGACTGGCTATAAAAACACTGATGCTTTATGCAGGAATCATCTAGTAAGATGTGACATTCTCAGTGAAGCCTCCATTAAAATGCTCAACTATAATTTATCCCATCGTGATTAATGCAGGCATTAGAAAGGAAAGTATTACACAAGTGTAGAACTTAGTCTGTAAGTTTAATTTGCACACGAAACAAGCAATTTCATAGCAATGAAGTAATGACATTGTTTCTCTTTCTTTGAAAGATTAGTTGGATTTTGGGTGGGAGGTGAGGGACTTATTATAAAACATACAGAAATAACTGAGATGCGCTATCCTGATTCCCTGTCTCTGGCTCATTGTGCCCATGAAAGTCCCAAACCCTTTACATTTTGATTTGATGAAAATCTCAGAGAGCATCTCTCTTAGCCACCTCATTTAAAAGATAAGGCTGAAGCCCAAGGGTGTAAATGGCTTTCCTGAGTAGATGAGTAACCGAGCTTCAGAGACAGAACTAGAAGAGGGTCTTTCAGTCTCTGAAATCACAAGGCCCTGCAGAGGTCACACATCACCTAGCTAAGGTCACTGCCATCTAAGAGCTTCCCAGTACACCTGAGGGTCTTGCCTTCTGACATGTTTAGCAGGAAGCCTCAGTCTAAAGCATCCCATTAAATCACTCCTATTAAGAAAAGAAGGCCCCCATTCACAGGCTTTTCTGTTGAGTGGCACGTAAGGCCTTGGCAAATTCTCTTAAAAAAGCAAGCAAGCTAAACTCACTGCCTACTATCTCTCTTTCCACAGGATCTTATGTTTTTACTGCCAGTATTGAGAAACTCATAGAAGAAATGTCCGCAGGAAGTAAAACTTCACGAAGAAGGGTGTGTGCTTGCTGCTTCCACACATTAGTGGCATGATATTTTCTTTATGCAAAAAGAAAAGAAAAAGAAAACCACCCACATTTTAATTTAGCATGAGCCAATTTACAGAGCATGGAAATTCACTTTCATTTCCTGGATTGGCGCGTGTGCAATTAGCAATGCAGTGTATATACAAGAAGCCATGCTGTTAACAGTTTATCTCAAGTAATTTGGTGTCATTTACAAAAGGAAGAAATTCCTGCCATCAGAAGGGACAGAAGGAGACGGAGTGATCAAATCACAAAGAAACACTAAAATTACTAAATCCACAACAGCTCGCCTTATTTTTCTTGGACCCAAACTGTCAGGGTATAAACACTATTTGTTTCTTTTTTAAAACATGGATAGTTTTGCTGTAAATAATAACACTGTATAAATTCTAACAGAAAAATAGAATAAATGTTGATAAGGCACTGCCTCTTAGAACACAAACAGAATATTGCAAATGCATTTAACAAATAGGGGTCTCAAATGACTTCACCCTGGAAGAGGAGGGAGGGGTTGGGGGGGGACTCTTCACCAATTCTTGTATATTAGTAATTATAATGTTTGTATATGCAAAACTGCTAAGCTTGATTTTAAAAAAAAATCTTTAAAATCTGCTGCAAATTTAAATAATTCCTAAAATGAGGAATTCTGTAGTTCTGTGAAAAACTTTTTTCTTCAGAATACTAATATTTTGATGCATGTGTATCACCTTATTTTGATTAAATCTTTTCCAATTTTGCAAACACTACAGTATACTGCAACACAGAAGATTTTATCTGTAAACACAAAGCCCTTCATCTAATATTTGTTGCTATTGCCAATTTTTCAATGAAACAACCTAAAAATGAAAAAAAAATAACTTATACAGTAGTTGCTTTGGGGGTGGGGGGATGCTATTTGTTAGTGCTTAAAAGTGGGTAATGCTTGCCGCTTTAGAGGTGGATGGTGCTCATAAGAGGCCCCAGTCAGGGGTATTTAAAATGGACTGAACAGAAATCCTTAGCTAGTAGAATGGCAGCACGCTGTAAAATTATTACTGTATCGTGTACTGGCTATAAGATGTAGACACCTTTCAGTAAGCCAATCATTTGTAACCATTCTAGCAGTGTCATATTAGGTTAATAAGGCTGCTGTGTTTTAAAGGGCATTTTTATTTGGGTTTTGGTGAAATTCTTTAATTTGTTGATTATATTCACATAAAATCAGCATTCATTGACACATAGCTCTAATGACATATGTATGAAAAACCATACACTGGATGACCTAGTCAATTATTTAAGCATAAAATAAATTGTGTTAAACTCTTCACCTATCTGTGCTCTACAGTGTCCTTATGTTCTCTGGCAAAAAGAATATGAGTTCTGGCCACACCAGGCTATCCCACCAGTCCTGTTTGTGCTTCTATGATCACTAAACAGACAGTTTCTAACATTCAGTTTGGCCCTGCAGCTCCCAACTTATATAAATTCTGTGTATTTCATGGAGGAGCCATAAATTAGGAATTAACAGACAAGTAAATCTTTGCCTACACTGGTTTGGGCTGCCCCCCAAAAGTGGAGAATTGGGTTTATTATCGCTAACATGTGAAGAGGTTATAAATTAGTACTTCCAGAAATTATCCAGCCTACAGTTACTTTTAGCCAATAAAGCATTAGCTTTTAAATTGACATTGTCAGTGTTTATAATTTGGGAGATTTCATATGAAACCCCAAATTTCTAACTTCTCTTGGAAAGCAAGATATGGTAACCAAGAGCTTCATTCTCAGAAGGTTACCACCTGCTGGGACTGGGGTGTCCCTGCCCTCTCCAGCCTGGTATATAGTCTATAGGAATCCCATCCCTAGCCCTGTTTCTTGTGTCCTGACTAGATTAACAGATGATGGGGTTTACAACCATACACTATATGAATCTAAAATCTTCAAGAGAGACCATGGCTGTTTTAATTTTTATTCTAGCCCAGAGCCTGGCATACAATAGTAGTAACTGTCATCACCAACCTGGAATGCTCACTGTATGCCATTCCTTGTTCTAAGTATGCTCCATTTATTAACTTACTTGGTCCTCATAACCAAATTATAATTTAGGTAGTATCTTTGATAGTGATAGCCCTTATGAAAAATAGATGAGTGCTTAGAGACTTTCAGTAATATCATATATTGCATACTAAAGATAATTGCCAAATTAAGTGAGTTGTTCCCAATAAGGATGCAATGTTCATGCGAAGACCTAATTGCCCAAAGAATGGGGCTAAACTGCATTTTCATGGTGTCCCAATAAATAAAATGTGCCCCTACCCTTGTATGAAAATCCTCTTATGATACACACACACAAAAAAAACCTTGAAAAGGTTAAATGCCATTCTGTAAAACCAAGATGAGAATACAAGTGACCTAATGTCTTATCTTAAAGTTATGAATTCCTGACTGTCAGTCTTTGACAGGAGATATTTACCCTGAATAGCCAGAAATTCAATGATGTGTACCTGTCTAGGTATTAAATGCTTATGTTTATATACCTGAAAGTTTGACATTAAATATACATGATGAACTAAGCTTCAGGTCAAGCAAAGGTTCATAAATTTACTCAGAAGTATCCAAAACTTGATAGTACTTTATTTCCATATATGTGTATATGTATATATTTATATATGTATACATGGATTGAATGGGGCATACATTGTATATTCTGAATATAGTCTTTGGCCTGCCACCTTATAGAAATGTATTTAAGCTTTTCCTTGATTACACTGCTGTAAAAAAAAAAAATGAACTGATTGATAAATTTCTGATATTTACTCTTTCCATTTTATATTCCTATTCTTGAGTTCATGAAATTAAAATATATTATCACTATACTGCCAGACTGTGGCATTATGCAGTGCAGATTATTTCACCACTTTCAAGAGGGATCTGCTTTGGCATCCTGATGTTTCACCATGTTCATTTTGGTATCATTTTGGAGTTCCATCAAGACAGATATTTTGGCTTGGCACCTGTAGCTCAGAGGCTAGGGTGCAAGCCACATACATCAGAGCTGGTAGGTTTGCACCCAGCCCAGGCCTGCCAAACAACAATGACAACAACAAAATAACCGGGTGTTGTGGTGGGCACCTGTAGTCCCAGCTACTTGGGAGGGTGTGGCAAGAAAATCCACAGACCAAGAGTTTGAGGTTACTGTGAGCTATGACATCACGGTACTCTACAGAGGGTGACATAGTAAAACTGTCTCCAAAAAAAAAAGATACATATTTCTCCAGGGCAAATAGAGTTGTTTGCCTTTATTAACTATATGCATCAGCCCATGTTTTGTGTGTATCAGGATATATGAGAAGCCCAGAAATAAATCACAAAAATAATAACTCATCCCCCCTTAGTGTCTCTGCAGAAGCCAGTGATCCAAAAACTAACTGCTTATCTGATGAGTGTTGATATTTTTGATTTGGTGAAGAGGCCTTGGCATATTAAAAGGTGTATCCATCTCCAAGTCATATCACACTGCTTCTCTTTCATGAATTTAATGTTCAAATAGTTCAGAAGTAAACATTTCCAAGATGTAATATTTGAGTCAAATTGTTTTAAAGAATTCTTTTAATAATACACATGAAAGGCAGTAGTATGATTTATTTTTCTATGGTTAACTATCTAAATACACACGAATATAGAAAATAAAATAAAAACTAGAGGGGATTCTGATGATCCTTAATCATAGGACCGACAGCTGCCATTTCTTTAACACAATTAAATGCTGGCAGTTTAAAATGGAGTAAAAAATGGAGTAAAATGTTCATCATTTTATCTGCTATACTTATTCACTCATAGCTATGTATAATACATATGACTAGATGACTGTTCAGTGAGCAAATTTTGATCTTTATCCCTTTGTACTTCTTGAGTTAGCAAATCAACACCCTGAGGGTTATACTTCTAATGGGTACAGGGACTTGTCCCCAAATTGCAAAATTAAGAGGAACATCCCCAGAGGATTCTAAAGGCAGTGAAAGAACCATTATGCCACAGGAGGTACACGAGAAGCAAGAACCATCAGGACTTCTTTTGCTAGGACCACCATGGGACTTCTTGTTGACACCTCAGAAAAAGGTGATCTCCCTGCCTAATTTCCCCCAACATCGTCAATTACCACTTCTCTTCTGCCATCTCTTCTGAGAACTGGGAAGGAATGATGACTTGCCAAGCTTTTCAAAAGATGTCTAGTACTCGATGTACGCCACTAGGTCCTCGTAATAGACTGTACAATGTCTGAAGGCAATTTTTTTTTTGTTTGCCATATCTACCATACCTAGAAGAGTGCCTGACCTTACAGGTACTCAAGAAATATTTCTTGAGTGCATGACGAATATATCAGCAAACACCAGAGGGAAAGAAACAGTAAATGGGAAATGTAGCTCTGTTCACCATTTTCTTTATAGGCTCAACTGAGTTGGAAATCAAAGAAAGCACAGCTTTTGATTTTAATCATTTCATTCACCAGGGACTGTGTCACCATCCTTCACCAGCACATTCCAGTTGGGTGACCCCTTGGTAGCCAAAATGTCCTAAACAATCGTGTTTGGGTACACCAATACCTCATAAGGCATGCAGCTGAAGTGGGCACCCTTCCTGTGGCCTTGGGCTATCCTCCTCATCTTCATCACTGGCTGGCCACTGAGAAATCAGGCAAGAGTGTGGGGAACACACCATGAACCCTCCTCTCTATAAAAAAGTTAGCTTAGGGCAGTGCCTGTGGCTCAGTGAGTAGGGTACCAGCCCCATATACTGAGGGTGGCAGGTTCAAACCCAGTCCCAGGTGCCTGTAGTCCCAGCTACTTGGGAGGATGAGGCAAGAGAATTGCATAAGCCCAGGAGTAGGAGGGTTGCTGTGAGCTGTGTGACGCCACAGCACTCTACTGAGGGCACAAGAGTGAGACTGTCTCTTAAAAAAAACTAAAAGTTAGCTTAGTTGCCTCTACCTCAGTATTTCTAAGTGCTTGGTGGGTTAGAAAAGGACCAAGGGGTCCAGAAATTACATCCTGGAGGCCTTTGGGCCACATAAGCCTGCAGAGATGTTTTGTTTAGACCACACTGAGTTTGAAAAAAGATGGCCAAATTGGATTAAATCTAAAGATGTGACAATGCTTTTTTGGAATTTCTTATGACAACCACCACCTGGAGCAAAACGGGTGCTGCCACCTTTGGGCAGACGTGGGTTTTCTCCTTCATTCACCATGACCCCTTCAACTCCTTTTCCTAGTTCCTCTAAAACCTTATCTCCTTTATTAATTTTTATATTCAATGTGTTTGATAGGGCTGAAGGAAGGAAAAGGCAAATTGAGGCCATCCTACGTAAAATCCTTTCTGGGAAGCCAAACATTTACCTCATTTTCACCCTGTCTCTCCTAGTGCCAGTAAGAGGAAGATGGAATTGAGAATCAAGTAACTTAGAAAAGTGAATCCGTGGTTTTCCAAACCCATCCAGCACTCATTCAACAACGGGTTTCAATGCTTGCCACTTTTCAGTTGCTCACCTAAACATACGGGGTACATCAGTTCCCCAGGCAGTACCTTCAAACTGAGAACATCGCCAGCCTCTGTGTGAAATCTAAATCTAGGGATCCTCAGGGATGGAAATCCTAGCATGATTTGTGAGAACAAACCTACTGCAGCACAGCAGAGGCCCTGTGTGATGGAGAACAAGAGAAGGCAAGGCAGGCGGGAAGGACAACAGTGCCGCTGCTGCATACAGCTGTTGCAATTTTACATCATACTTGTTACTTTGAACCAAGTGGGATTCAAGGCCTGATAAAAATACTTCAATGGAAAACTTTAAAAATATTTCAAAGGTGTTTAACCAACTCTGAGAATACTGTAACAAGCCCCTCTTACTTCCAGATTCCAAAGACTGAGGTGAAACCTGCCGAAACTGAGATTACTTACAATGTTCCCACAATCCTGGCCTCTTCCTCCCCTGCTGGTGCCAACCCACAATGGCAACTCAGCTTAAGTAAATGAATCCCCCACAGTTCAGCACTCACATCTATATCCTTGCTAGTTTCTCTGGTAGTCTTTTTGCTCTTCAAGGAGTCTGATTTTCACAGTCACCAGAGCAGAGCTAGGTACACAGACAGTTTATAATATTCAGTTTCACAAGCCTCATCATTTGCTTGTTTATTATGGTAAAGCCTCACCAGACTCCAACTAGACTGCAGTATATATTTGGTGGCTCTGGCTAGATGCATACTCCACCCACAGAAAGCCAGTAAAGAGCAGAGACAGAGCTACCTCACACCCCAGCTAGCTAGTATCATGGCTGGTGTGCCTTGCCCAGGTAGAGCCTGAAGCAAGTGGTAGATAAAGCATATCCAGAGAAAAGCTTAACTCATTCAAGGACATGTGGCTCAATAAAATAAATATAGTGGTGACAGCTGTAACATAGTAAACTGCAGAGT
Source organism: Galagoides demidoff (assembly GCA_963574575.1). NCBI lineage: Eukaryota > Metazoa > Chordata > Mammalia > Primates > Galagidae > Galagoides > Galagoides demidoff. Next base: position 2,971 of record CAUYQV010155981.1, on the reverse strand, counting down.
AGCTCTCATGCTTCTGGCTATGATAAAACTGTATTCTCAAGTTCCACAGGCCAGGATGGTTACACTCTCAAGTTGCTGTGGAGACTGGACATGTCATCTAAATTAGCCAGAGGGTGGAGGTAGGCCACTGTACATAATTGGCTGCCTCTTCTTGAGGGTGGATTACACAGCCCCATTGCCTTCACTTTGGTCATGGAACTTACTTTGGGCACTGAAATAAAAGCAGAGGCTCTAAGAACTAGTCCATTTTCATTAATGTTCCCGTCCCCCACCTTCAATGCCAGAGATGCTTCAGAGAGAGAGACTCTGAAGAGGTTGGAGGGAAGATGTTGAATAGAACCACATCTGATCCACCATGGACATGCAATGTAAATAAGAAATAAACCTTTCTACTAAGCCACTGAGATGTTTCAGTGATTTGTTTTTGTGGCATAACCCACTATTCTAATCAACATACAAGTCAGGTATAAGACATTAAAGGGTGATAGGTAGGCATAATCATATCCATCTTCGAATGAGGCTGCCTTGTAGGAAGATAAGCCTATCTCTGCCAGATTTTTGAGTTTTTAAAATGTTGGCAACCAATTCATTTTTTTCCTCAATAATATTATAAGGGCCAAACAAAACATGCCTATAGATCAACAGTTTTTAAGGTCTGCCACTGGCTCTTAGCATTTGCAGAACGTATACATTCCCGGATCATGCTATACAAATGTATTAATGTATCCTTTTTAATCACACACTCGGTGGCCAGGCACTGTGTCTCATGCCTATAATCCTAGCACTCTGGGAAGCCAGGGCAGGTGGATCACTTGAGGTCATGAGTTTGAGACCAACCTGAACAAGAGTGAGACCCCTGTCTCTACCAAAAATGAACAACTGAGGCAAAAGGATCACTTAGCCCAAGAGTCTGTGGTTGCTGTGAGCTGTGAGCTGTGATGCCACGACATTCTATCAAGGGCAACAAAGTAAGACTTTGTCTCAAAAAAAAAATCATGCACTGTACATGATCAAGTAACTTAATTCCTGAGTCAGTCTGATCAACTACCTCTCATCTCCACCTCAGTATAGGTTGGTTCTTCTCTATACCATTTCAAATTCTGGAAATCTCATTAAGGATTTGAAGGAGTCACTTACATTATATTGCATTTTATTAAAGTAATGTATATTGCATTTTTTCGAAGACTCAATCTTTGTGTATTTATGCTTGGCATACATTCTTTTTTAATTCTATAACCATATCTCATGCCATATTATCCCTTTCACTTACTACACTTCAGACTAAGGTTAAAGTATAATTCATGGACTAGTCTTAGTCTGAGAATCCTCTGTTGCCTAGCTGCAATGAGATAAGAAACCTGGGCCAGAATGTAAATCAACTATGTTACCAAGCAAATTGTTTAGTTCAGCAGCTTTTTAAAAATACAATACATTTATTTACTTAATATAAAGCATTTGCCATATAGTTCTACTTATTTAAAAACATATCTTGGTCTTCTGACTATACAGCTTTTTGAATCCACAAGTCCCAGCATTCTTTTTTGATAAATAGATGTATCTAGGAAAGTAACACGGACCCAGTATAAACTCAAGAGCACTGGAGTTGGATTTGATATGGAGCAATACCCCACATTCATCCTGTCATATAAATTCCACCAGAACTAACAATTCCAGGCCTGAATTCCTATATTGCAACATTTCATTTGGGCTAAGCACTGTTTCAGTTGTGGGTGCATGCTCAAGTTTTCCACAGTCTCTACTACTCCATAATGCCTGGCATTTGATTTTTGACCCCTATAAAGCCAAAAGAATTACCACTGAAGCTAAAGGTTTGGCCTCACCGGGGTAGAATAATTGCAGTCATTGTACACTGTGGCCATTCAGATTTTTGTTTCAGCCAGAGAGGTGGCTCATTTTTCTAGCACCAGTTCATCAGGGTTGTGCTGTACTTGGATGATTCAGAGGATCATTTGAAGATCTGATGCCGTGACGCATAGCAGATGACTTTAACAACCTTCCTTGGCACAAGATGGAAAAACACCATGATGATATTTTGACAGTAACAAAACTCTCATAAAATGCTGTGGAGGGGGAACTGAGTTATGAAGCTCTTCTCAGCAAGTCTTTCATGGGGGTGGAAACAGCAACCCTCAAAGGCAACCTGAAGTCTTTTTGATATCTTACAGTGAGTCACTGAAGATATGGCTGGTTTTCCTTGACATGCACAGTGTTCAAAAGATATTTAATCCAAGCCATATTTATTTGTGCTTCCTTCTAGTCCTCATTTTATTTATTCAACAAATGTTTGACTCCTAGTGCCAAAGCCTTATGTTAAATGCTCTGGATATAGCAATGGATAAGGAAGACAATTAAGTGCAAAAAGAAACAAGATAATTATAGTGATAAATGCTATGAAGAAAATAAAAGTGGTGATGTGGCAGAAGAGTGGGGTGGGAGTAGGTGGGGATTAGGCTACTTTAAAGAGGGTGTGCAGGGAAGGCATGATGAGGTGACATTTGCAGGTTGAGATGAGAGGGAACAGTAAGTACAAATGTGATGGGATACGATGAGAGGAAATCTGGCACTTGCTGAGAAACAGAAAGCAGATTAATGTGGCTAAACCCATGCATGCTATGACGAACACCGATCTGTAGTAAGAACTTAAATCTTTGTACTACTTTCTTTTCAAGAAAACTTTACTATGGGCTCGGCGCCTGTGGCTCAATCGGCTAAGGCGCCAGCCACGTACACCTAAGGTGGCGGGTTCGAATCCCCAGCCTGGGCCCTCCAAACAACAATGATGGCTGCAACCAAAAAATGGCCGGGCATTGTGGCGGGCGCCTGTGGTCCCAGCTACTTGGGAGGTGGAGGCAGGAGACTCGCTTGAGCCCAGGAGTTGGAGATTGCTGTGAGCTGTGATGCCATGGCACTTTACCCAGGGGGATAGCTTGAGGCTCCGTCTCAAAAAAAA
>CAUYQV010155978.1:0-34280 GCA_963574575.1 Galagoides demidoff | reverse complement strand
CTGCAACCAAAAAATGGCCGGGCGTTGTGGCGGGCGCCTGTGGTCCCAGCTACTTGGGAGGCTGAGGCAGGAGACTCGCTTGAGCCCAGGAGTTGGAGGTTGCTATGAGCTGTGATGCCATGGCACTCGACCCAGGGGGATGGCTTGAGGCTCTGTCTCAAAAATAAAAAAATAAAAAAAAATGTTTCATTTCTAGATTATATATCCTAAGAAAATAAAGATATGCACATTTGAAGATAGGAGCTAGCATTACTTTTAAGAATAAAAAAGTTGAAACAACCAAACTCTAAATAAGAGGGTACTGGTTAGTAAGCTATAGTACAACCTAACAACAAATTACACAGTCATTAAATATTGGACTGCAGACCTCACATTGATTAGGATAGCTAATATCAAAAACAAACAAAAAAACTAAGAGTTGGAAAGAATGCAGGAAATTGGAACCCTTGTGCACTATTGGGGGAATGCAAAATGGTGAAGCCACTATGGAAAAAAAAAATTATAGATGTAAATTAAAAATAGAATTATAATATGACCTAGCAATTTCATTTCTGGGCATATACCTACAAGTATTTAAAGCATACCTAAAAGTATTTAAAGCAAGGTCCAGAGGAGGTATTTATATATCTATGTTCACAGCAACATCATTCATAATAACCGAGAAGCACAAGAAACCCAAGTGTCCATTGATGAATAAATGAAATGTGTTTATGATGAATGAATGAAATGTTTATATACATATAACACATAAATAAAATGTGTTATATGTATATAAATGGAATGTTATTCAATATTAAAATGGAAGAAAACTGACACATGCTACAACATGGATGAACCCTGACAACATTATGCTAAGTGAAATAAGACAGCCACAAAAAGACAAATATTATATGATTACCCTTATATGAGGTATCTAAAATAGTAAAATTCAGAGGCAGAACATAGAATAATGGTTGCCAGGCACAGGTAGGAGGGGAAAATAGGGAGTCGCTGCTCAGTAAGTACAGAGTTTCAATTTTGCAAAATGAAACGTTTTAGAGATTTCTGCATAGCAACATATTTACTACTAACAAACAAAGTACTTAAGATGGTAAATTCTATGCTATGTATACTCAACCCAATTAAAAGTTAATAGGATTACAGAATCCTTAGTGACATAAAAATGTTTACTATATACTGCTAAGTGGAAATAGTTTTCAAAACAATACATAGAATACAATCCCAAATTCCTAACCTAAAGTAAGCACACATATTTGCAAAAAAGACTGCAGGGATCTATATCACAATATTATCTGGTTATCTGGTGGTTATCTCCAAAGGACAGACTTACAAGAAATTTTTATTCCATTTAGCTATAATCTTTGTTCTGCTTTTTTTTCAATTTTCTAAATGTTCTCCTATGAAAATGAATTACTTTGTCTATTGGAGCAATATACAATCATCCCTCAGTGTCCACCAGGTGTTGATTCTAGGACTTCCCTCCCATACCAAAATCTGCAGATGCTCTAGGCTCACATAAAACAGTATAGTATTTATATATAACCTACACATATCCTCCCAGGTACTTTAAATCAACCCTAAATTACCTGTATAATACCTAATACAATGTAAATGCTAAATAAACAGTTGTTAATACTGTATTATTTAGAGAATAATGACAATGAAAGAAGTTCATGCATGTTCAATACAGATGCAATTTTTTAAAATATTTTTGAACAATGGTTCATTGAACACACAAATACAGAAGGCAGACTATATAGTAAGTGCTATTATTATTAAACTATAAGAGTTCAGCTTTGGCTTTATATCTACTTCCACCAAGAATCTTTTCTAATAACTATACTCAACAAGGAATTAGCCTTCCTTTGAACTTTAAGTGCTTGTCTACATCAGCAGTCTATAAATTTTATTATGTACCCCAACAATTTAAAAATATTTAAGCAAACACCAATGATAAATTACATAGGGTACCACTATATTGATAGTATATTATGTGCAATATAAAACTATAGAAAATGGAAATCTTTTAAAAGATGAGATAAAGACTTTTAAAAATAATCTTGATTTATTAATGGTACAAAAAAAACTTTTTATTCTCTCTAGTTTTAACCAGTTAACAGTGTAGCTCACTATAATTCATTATTATTAAAAATATTTTTTTGTGTGTTTGTCACAGAGTCTCACTCTTTCAACCTGGGTAGAGTGCCATGGCATTATAGTTCATGGTAACCTTAAACTTAGGCTCAAGCAATCCTCTTGCCTCAGCCTCCCAAGTAGCTGGGACTATAGGCACCTGCCATAACACCTGGCTAGTTTTTGTAGAGATAGGATCTCACTCTTGCTCAGGCTTGCCCAGAACTCATAAGTTCAAGCAATCCGCCTGCCTCAGCCTCCCACAGAACTAGAATTACAGGCGTGAGACACTGAGCCTGGCCCTCATTTCAAATCTTAATTCAACAATTTATGAAATGGCAATTCAAAGATTTGGTTCTAAATTCAATTTCTTTTAAATACCTAGCTTTAAGGTCTATTATAAAAAGAAAGATTACCTTACAAGCATATGTAGAACCAGATGGAAGAAACATCTCTGCATCACTGATTATACTTTCTCAATCCTCAATTTTTAAAGCAAGTTAAAAATTTTCATTTGTGTGTTTTTAAAGAGTTCATCATTTTTAGTAAAAAGAATCACTCGTAATGATGGACTATTTCCAAACATCCATTCTCAAAATACATTTACCCTAACATGAGAATCTCTAGAAAATCAAGAGAGTTTTAAACATCTCACTCATTATTTAAAAACAAAAAGAAAAAACATCCTGAAGAAATACTGCGTTTTTCTACACTATCTGTTTAATTAAATATTATTGTCAGTCACATGCCAGCTCTCTGAAGATCAGGAAATTTGAAACGCCCCGTAACGTATAACTCTTTTATACACTTTTATATATGGTTATTCAAGAGCTTGTACTAGGAGTAGAAGGAGAACCCAGCTCTACTCTTCATTGTTTACTCGTGCTTCCATTATTAGAATTATCTTTCACCCAAGGTTTCTCTATAGGAATCATTTTGGGTTAGTTGGACATTTTTTGAGAGTTGGTTTAGTTGAAACTAGATAACATAATTTATAATCCACTTAACTGCCATGTAAATGGTACTCCATCACAGGATGAACTAAATAAAAGACAGATACATACCACTGCTAATCCCTTTATGCTTAATCAATTACATGAAATATGACCATCTGACACATGGAGTTATGGACTGATTGAAGATGCTGATATCCATCTTTGTAACAAATATTAGTAAAGGTTAATTTTTTTTTCTTTAAATAAGCCCTTATAAGGGCTTTGAACTTTATCCACTGTAAGAGATCAAACTTTCATTCTTTGCAGATGATAGGGTTGTATATCTGGAAAACACAGGGATTATACTACAAAACTCTTAGAAGTGATCGAGGAATACAGCAGCATCTCGGGTTATAAAATCAACACTCATAAATCTGTAGCCTTTATATATACCAACAATAGTCAAGCTGAAAAAACAGTCCAGGACTCTATTCCGTACACAGTAGTGCCAAAGAAGATGAAATATTTGGGCGTTTACCTGACAAAGGACATGAAAGATCTCTATAAAGAGAACTATGAAACTCTAAGAAAAGAAATAGTTATGGAAAAACATACCATGCTCATGGCTGGGAAGAATTAACATTATTAAAATGTCCATACTACCCAAAGCAATATACAATTTTAATGCAATCCCTATTAAAGGTCCACTGTCCTCAAAAGGGTAGGGCACTGGCCCCATATGCCAGAGGTGGCAGGTTCAAACCCAGCCCCAGCCAAAAACTGCAAAACAAACAAAAAAATAAAAAAACTACACTGTCATACTTTAAAGATCTTGAAAAAATAGTATTTCGCTTTATATGGAATCAGAAAAAACTTCAAATAGCCAAGACATTACTCAGAAATAAAAACAAAGCAGGAGGAATTATGCTACAAGACCTCAGACTATACTATAAGTCAATAGTGATCAAAACAGCATGGCACAATCATTACTGGCACAAAATAGAGAGGTAGATGTATGGAACAGAATAGAGAACCAAAAGATGAACCCAGTTACTTACAGTCATTTGATCTTTGACAAGCCAATGAACAACATTCAGTGGGGAAAAGATTCCCTATTTAACAAATGGTGCGGGGTGAACTGGCTGGCAATCTGTAGAAGATTGAAAATGGACCCACACCTCTCACCATTAACTAAGATAGATTCTCACCGTATTAACAATTTAAACTTAAGACATGAAACTATAAAAATACTAGAAGTGCAGGGAAAACTCTTAAAGAAATCGGCCTCGGTGAAAATTTTATGAGGAGAACCCCTTGCCCCAGGCAACTGAAGCAACATCAAAAATACATTACTCAGACCTGATCAAACTAAAAAGCTTCTGCACAGCCAAGAACACGGTAAGTAAAGCAAGCAGATAGCCCTCAGAATGGGAGACGATATTTGCAGGTTATGTCTCCGACAAAGGTTTAATAACCAGAATCCACAGAGAACTCAAACATATTAGCAAGAAAAGAACAGTGATCCCATCTCAGGGTGGGCAAGGGACTTAAAGAGAAACTTCTCTGAAGAAGACAGGCGCATGACCTACAGACACATGAAAAAATGCTCACCATCCTTAACCAGCAGAGAAATGCAAATCAAAACCACTTTGAGATATCATCTAACTCCAGTAAGATTAGCCCACATCACAAAATCCCAAAACCAGAGATGTTAGTGTGGATGTGGAGAAAAGGGAACACTTTTACATTGCTGGTGGGAATGCAAACTAATACGTTCCTTTTGGAAAGACATTAGGAGAACACTTAGAGATCTAAAAATAGACCTGCCATTCGATCCTACAATTCCTCTATTAGATATATCCAAAAGACCAAAAATCACATTATAACAAAGATATATGTACCAGAATGTTTATTGCAGCCCAATTCATAATTGCTAAGTCATGGAAGAAGCCCAAGTGCCCACTGACCCACGAATGGATCAATAAATTGTGATATATGTACACCATGGAATATTATGCAACCTTATAGAAAGATAGAGACTTTACCACTTACATGTTTACATGATGGAGCTGGAACATATTCTTCTTAGCAAAGTATCTCAAGAATGAAAGAAAAAGTATCCAATGTACTCAGTCTTACTATGAAACCAATTTATAGCTTTCTTATGAAAGCTATAACCCAATTATAGCCCAAGAAGAAGGGGAAAGAGGAGAGGAGGGAAGATGGGTGGAGGGAGAGTAATTGGTGGGACCACACCTACGGTGCACCTTACAATGGTACATGTGAAATTTACTAGGCATAGAATATAAATGTCTTAACATAATAACTAAGAAAATGCCATGAAGACTATGTTAATCAGTTTGATGAAAACATTTCAAATTATATATAAAACCAGCACATTGTACCCATGATTGCATTAATGTACACAACCATAATTTAATAAAAAAAAAGAAACTAAATTATGAGACTGCAAAACAGAATATATAGTACAATCTTATTTTGACTTAAAATTTTTTATATTTATATATATGAAAGACTTTACGATGAAATATTAAGAGTGTTTTTCTCTGCCTTATGGTCTTCCTGACCATTGTTTCTATGCACACTCTTCTTCTTCACTCCCCCTATCCCAACACATACACCCCTTATGTCTCCACCACTAGCCTTATAGTTTGTGATCTTTATAGTATTTCTTTACATTGTAAATAATTATTTACTTGCTTGCTGCCTCTCTCTTCCTCTGTACTGTAATTTTACATTTGTTTCATTTAACTTCCTATACCACATCCAATACAGAGTCTAAACATTCAATAAACCATACAAATGTTCAATGAGTGAATGATGAATGAATATCATGGAAAAGAGGCAAGGATACACAAGCCATGATGAGTGCTATCTCAACAGGTTTACATACATTAAAAATAATCTAAAAACTTAAGTCCAAAATATATTTTCTTGTTTGTATCACACTATTTTTTACTTTTTGAAATTTAATTCTAGATCTCTACCTTTCTTTTTTTTTGAGATGGAGACTCAAGCTATCCCCCTGGGTAGAGTGCCATGGCATCACAGCTCATAGCAACCTCCCAACTCCTGGGCTCAAGCGAGTCTCCTGTCTCCGCCTCCCAAGTAGCTGGGACCACAGGCGCCCGCCACAACGCTCAGCCATTTTTTGGTTGCAGCCATCATTGTTGTTTGGCGGGCCCGGGCTGGGGATTCGAACCCGCCACCTTAGGTGTACGTGGCTGGCACCTTAGCCGATTGAGCCACAGGCACCGAGCCTCTCTACCTTTCTTGTAACACAATACAACACACTGGTTAAGAGTAATAGCTGTACAGTGAGTTAAATCACTGACGTAAGTTGTGTGACCTTTGACAACTTTCCTACCTTCATAAGTCTGTTTCCTCATTTGTAAAATGGGACAGCAACAATATCTCCCTCATAGGAATGCTGTAAGATTTAAATGAAATAACTTACACAGGCTCATGGCTTGGTATATGGCAGACATTCAATAAATAATTGCAACTATAACTATTATTATAAACACTTATTTTAAAATGGCCAGCAAGCATTAACAAGAATGTTGATACAAAATTTTAAATATAAACTTTAAGATCCTGAGCCTCCTCTTTTGGTGTCCTTTTCTTTGAACACTCCAAGTCCTAGAGGGGAGAGGGAAAAGATAAGAGGAGAGAGGAAGTAGCCAATCAATACGGGCAGGTATAATTTAATGATGAATGAATATCATGGAAAAAGTATCAGAAAAGTCGCCAAAGCATAGAAAAGTAATCCTCATTGCCACGGCTGTAAAGGGGGATGGGGGGAAAGAATATGGGAAAGTTATAATGAAGCTAGAAAACATGGTAGCCAAAAAGGAAGCAATTTTTTTGCTTGGCAAAAAAGATGAGGAGTGGTAGAAGAAGGGGTGAAAATAATGCTATGGAAGACATTTGAGTAAAGGGCAAAGTTAAATCCATTGGAGTAGAGTAGATGAGATAAAAATCACAATCTCTGAGTCAGACAAGACTTTAAAGGATATCTGAGCTCAACTTGCCACCTAATACATGAATCCTTTTTATAAGAGGTCTTTCTGCCACCACTTGAAAACCTCAACAATGAAAAATTAACTACTTCAAAAGAAGATCATTACTATAAAAACAACTACTGTAATTGCTTTAGGAAAAAAATATTCTTTCTGGTAATAAACAGAATCCTCCTTCCCTGAATTTTCCATCACTGCTCTTACCTAGTTCAATTGCATTCTAGGAATGATAGAGTAGACAACTGTAGTTATAGTAAAGAAGTGGGAGAAAGGACATAAGAGGGCTAATAAACTATCTGAGCAAGTGGTGGGGCAAATATATTTAGATAGAGGAAAGGAAAAAAGCAATCAGAAATACTATTCTTATAAAAGGAGGAAGTACTCACATCCTCAACATGCTGCAAAGAAGTCAAGGATGTTACTAACTTGAGAAAGGATACTGGATTAGAACAGTTTCAGGACAAAAGGCAACAATATCAACATCTCTTTGATGGTAAAAGAAAATAAAAAGACAAAAGAGTTGAGCAAGAGTGTTTTAGGCTATGGGACCTTATCCTATTTGTAGGCAAGAAACCAACTGAAGGGTGAGATTAAAGAGGAACAAGAAAAAGTGGTAGAGAAAGTAGATAGGCAGAGTTGAATACACATGAAAATGGGGTGGTAAAGAGTAAAGGGAGAGGAGGCAAAGAAAAAAAGACCACGAAGCTCAGAGACTATGAGACACGTTAGGTTTATTCCATACCTACCTAGAGAACAACAGGACTTTGTCAGGCAACAATAAGAAAATGAGCAAAGTGACCTAGAAAAGCTGTCTTGCACACTAATCCTGTGCCCAATGAGAGAGGCGGTGAGGAAATCACCTGGGACTTGGGCAAACCTGGATTGCATCACTCCTACTACCAGTACTGAAGGCTCTCTAAAGTCCTAGATCAGAACTGCAGTAAAAACACATTCTTGATGAAAGGATAGCAGGGAAAGAAGCAACAGGAAGACAGTAAGAAGAAGAATTACATCATCACTAATATTTGACAACATTAAACAGTTCACGATTGCTTGTTTTCATTCAGATTATTTTGTTTGTCTTCAAAATAACCTAATAAGGAAAACATGTGAATCAGTGAATGAATGAATCAATGATCTCCCACATATCAAGAAACTAGTTCAAGAGTAATTTGATTTCATAACATTTAGCTAGTTAATTGTGAATGGGATTTGAATTCAGATTTCTGATTCTAAATTCCAAGCCTCTATCTTTGCACCAACAAAAAAAAAAAAAAAAACCTAAGTTATTTCACTACTCACAATCATTTCAGGCACCCAGTACTTCCTTTTCTGTCTTTTTTCTCCTTATCAATTACGGAATCAATAACAATTACTTATTCTCATAACTAATTATTACTTATGTTCATCTCCTATAATATGATAGAGATAATTAACATCTAATTGTGGTAAAAATCTTGTTATACTACTAAAAAAACTATTCCTCAAGGAAAAAGATGATATATATTTGTTTCTTTTTTTGATATATGTTTTCATCAATATAATTTACTATATTTTTCTAAGCAAAGGAATAATTTTTTAGCTGCAATGAGGGATAATTACACTACTATGGGCCATCATGTTAGCACTTTCAACAGGAAATGTGTTCTAAACTCAAATAATTAACTTATAAATGAACTTTTATGACATGTCTATTTGTAATTTGAGAAAATATAAAGTGGGAAATTTTTTCTTACACTGGACCTGGACTCAGCTTTCATGATATAGTTTTGATGCATTTTTCTATAATTTCGGATTTAAATTGAATTAAAAAAAAAATCAATACTCACTATTAACTTTTTTTTTTTTTGACACATGAGCCTCAAGCTATCCCCCTGGGTAGAGTGCTATGGTATCACAGCTCACAGCAACCTCCAACTCCTGGGCTTAAGCAAGTCTCCTGCCTCAGTCTCCTGAATAGCTGAGACCACAGGTGCCCACCACAATGCCCGGCTATTTTTTGGTTGCAGCCGTCATTATTGTTTGGCGGCCCGGGCTTGATTTGAACCTGCCGCCTTTGGGTGTATGTGGTTAGTGCCTTAGCCACTTGAGCCACAGGTGCCAAGCCACCGTTACTTTTTTTTTAAGCAAATACAAAATAGTCAACTTGAATTTCCCAAATTTAGAAGTACTGATACATACAAGAAAAAAATTAAATCATCATTTTGGAATGCCCTACCAAAGATCAATTTGACAGAAATCAGATTATTTTTTTAGCCATGGTAAAAATTCTGCCCACCTCTTTTCTCTACTGCTTTTTCCTACTCATCTTTAATCTCATCCTTCAGTTGGTTTCTTGCTGTTTGCCTACAAAATACCTCAAATATCCCATATTCTAAGTACTTTCTATAACATTTTTTAAATTATAAGAGCAATTTCTGGTAAATGGTAAAGTTAAGCTTCTTTCATATGAGCTAGACACAAATAACAATATGCCTGCCAACTATTTAAGATTTATCACTTGAAAAAATCTACTTTAATCATAATTTTTTAAGTGCTTGAAAAAATTTAAATTGTATATCAACAATCTAAATAATGACACTACAATTTAAACATACTTTCAAGACATTATCAAATTGATGACTCGGCACCGGTAGCTCGGTGGTCAGGGTGCCGGCCACATAGACGGGGGCTGGTGGGTTCAAACCTGGCCGGGGCCTGCTAAACAGCAATGAAAATAACAACAACAACAAAAATAGCCGGGGGTTGTGGTGGGCACCTATAGTTCCAGCTTCCTGGAAGGCTGAGGCAAGAGAATCGCTTGAGCCCAAGAGTTTGAGGATGCTATGAGCTGTGACACCACCACAGCACTCTATTGAGGGTGACATAGTGATACTGTCTCAAAAAAAAGAAATGTTTAGGAAAAAATAAATAACTATATATTTCATGACGGCCATAACTTCAAACCAACATTAAATTATTATTTTAATCAATCACTGCTTGGCATTACATTTCCCTCCCTTTCCACTGTTTGGACCCACACCCCATTACTTCAACAGTCTCTCTTACATCTTCAATTATCTCCTCCTTCATGAAATACTCCATCTTCAGTACAATCTGTCTTTGCTTTATTCCTGGCTTTAGAATACTGCCAGAGAAAACTGTAAAAGGCACTGATTACAAATTTATGAATTCCAATCTCAGATGAGCCCTTGATTCTACTCAATAAACCTTTATCTTATCTTGAAACATTTCTCTTGTCCATTCTCTACATATTTGTTAAAACTTTCACACTCTTAAGTCCCCACCAATCCTATGCTCATAAAAGTAACTATTAAAAAAAAATCCTCAGATATGACTTTTTCCTTCCATATCAAATTGTACCTAATTCTCATCTATATGCAGTTCCTAACTTTGAGATACTTTTGAGTATAGGTATCTGGTCTTTTCCTGAGTTAATACTTCAACCAGCTATTCCTGCTATCACCTCTTCCCAAATTATCTGGAGTCTTGTTCTATTAATTATTCCCTGATTCGCCTATCCTTCAACCTCTTTCTTTCATCAGCCCATCAAAAAAAAAAAAAAAAGTTCAAGTACAAATTAATGTTCTTTCCATTATCCTTGTTTCTTCAAGCTACTTCCTGCCTCCTCTTCATAGGCAAACCTCTATTCTCTCTTTGATCCTCAAAGAGAGGTCCTTTCTCCTCAGCAATATGTCTTCTATCTTCACCACTCTCTTGACCCTAGAAACGTTGGGAATAACCTCATTCTAAATTCAATGGTCTATATATTCAGTCTTTATCTAATCTGACCTCACTGTTCTGAAAAGTCAATGAAGGTAATAAATGTAGTAGGAATGAAAAAGTTAGAAAATCATCATTTCCAATCCTCCAATGTCATGACTGATTCAAGCAAGGATCATTAATTGATACCAAAATCATTGATTGAAGGGTTGCTAGGGAACAGAACATTTACATGGTCATGAATTATTCCCCATTAATTAAATAGTATCGAGACCTGTCAGTGCCACCTTTACAAAGTGATCAAGCTTATATTACCAATAGGGAGAACCTGATATCATGTGTCTCCTGATGTAATACAGCGGTAGGTATAGACATCATCTGTGTAGTGGTCTCACCAGATATGTATGACCAGAATCTAATCATGAGGAAACAGACCAATTCAGAACATAGCACATACTCTTGGACAAATGGCCTCTACTTTTCAAAGGATAAATCCAAAGAAGAGAGGGATGTGATGGGACTAGATTGGAGGAAACTTAAAAAGGCATGCCAAGCAAAGGTAATGTAGGAATCTTAATTGAATCCTACAGTTGAGCCAATGATAATGTACAAACCTTGATCAAATCCTACATTTGAGGAGAAATAAAGCCATAAAGATTCTGGAACAACTGGGGAAACTTAAGTGTAGATTATATGTAGAATAATGCTACTGAGTAAATGCTGATATTCTTAGGTATCATAATTGTATTATGGTTGTACAGAATGTCCTTATAATTGGGAAATACATGCTTAAGTAACTAAATGTGAAGCTCCATGATATCTATAGCATGTTTTCCATTTGGCAAAAGGGAAGTTTATGTGTATGCATGTGTATAGGTTTTCACTCCACTATTCTTTTGACTTGTGGGTTTAAAAATCTTCAAAAATAAATAAACAAAATCCAAGGAAGGCTTACCAAGAACTGAAGAATAGGTAGAAATAAGCCAGACAAACTGAGGGAAGGAAGGGAGCGACAAGGAAAGATTCCAGGAATGAGGAACGGTATGTTGAAAGGTTTACAGAAAAAAAAAAGCCTATTCCCAGAAACCACAAATTAATTCAATATGCCTGAGAAAATTATACATTTAGGAAATGAGGGCATTGTAGAGAGTCATTAAGGATAGAGGGGTAAGTTGGGAAGAAGAATTTAAAGAAATTCAAAAATTTGTTAAAGGAAAAAAGAACATTGATTTAATCATGAAAATTTTTTTTGGCTGGGGCTGGATTTGAACCCGCCACCTCTGGTATATGGGGCCAGTGCCCTACTCTTTCAAGCCACAGGCACCGCCCTATGAATTTTTTTTAAAAAGTCAGAAATAATTTAAGCAGAAGAGTGATATAATAAGATTTCCCCTTAAGAAAGATCACTGACTGCAGCATGGAGATTGGATTAAAGAAGAGCAAAACTAGAAGAGACCATATAAGAAAACTTGCAATAATCAAGGTGACAGATAACAGTAAACCTGAACTCAAATAATGATCAAGGAGGTGGAGAAAACTAAATAGATTCCAAATCTTTCTCTAGTCCTGACCTCTTTTCACTGTCCCATTCCCAAATTTAAAATTGCCAACTGGGCATCTTCACCTACATGCTTCATAAATACCTAAAACTTAATATATGCAAAATTTAAACTCAGGGTTGGCACCTGTGGCACAATGGTTATGGTGCCAGCCACATACACCAAGGCTGGCGGGTTCGGATCCAGCCTGGACTAGCTAAACAAATGACAACTGCAACCAAAAAATAGCCGGGCCTTGTGGCAGGCTCCGGTAGTCCCAGCTACTTGGGAGGCTGTAGCAAGAGAAATGCTTAAGCCCAAGAGTTTGAGGTTGCTGTGAGCTATGGCACCATGGCCCTCTACCAAGGGCAACATAGTGAGACTCCGTCTCACAAAAAAAAAACCAAACACTTAAACTTATTACCTGACATCTTTACTCTTCCTTTCACCTGCCAAAAATATATTCCTTTTCTATCTCTGTTAATGGTAACTCCCGCTATGTAGTTTCCCAAACTAGGAACCCAAGAGCCAACTTGACTCCTTCACCTTCTACACTATTCAGTTTCTATACCAACTTGTACTGTTCTATGGACTTTACCTTCAAATACTCTCCATTCTAATTACCATTCATATAGTTCAGGACTTTATTTAAAGAGCAAACTATTGTGATAAGTCTCCTACCAAAATTATTTCTTTGGTCCTTATTTCCTCAACTTCAGAATCATCTTTTCTACAATTTAGATCTGATTAAGTCACTCTCCTTAAGCATTCTTTAATAGTAACATATAGCAAATCTAAAAACTCTTCAACATAGACCTCTTCACAATCTGGCTCCAACCCGTCCTTCAGTTTCACTAAATTGCAAAAAGGCATTAAAGATGACCAGGGCATGACTTCCTTAACATAATTACTTTGACTTGAAAATTTTACTTTCTTCACTCTATAGAGGAAAAACATCAGAAAATACGATGCATCACAACATTCATACACAAATACCCTCTCCTTGAACTTCCTGTTACTCAAAAAGCCAACTATTAGAACACAAAATTCTCTAAATCTGTAGCATTTTTTGCCAGAAAAACCTTCCCCCCATTTTTCTTTCTTTCTTTCTTTCTTTTTTTTTTTTTTTTTTTTTTTGATACAGAGTCTCAATTTTTTGCCTTCAGTAGAGTGCCATGGCATCCCCCCATTTTTCTAACATTCAACTTTTTAAAGTTCATTATATTAAAAAAAAAAAAAAAACCTACCACTGCCACCACATGATATTCTGAATATTGTCTCCCACTATTCGATTCCAGACAAATTGTACTTTATAGCCAAAGCTCTGCCTACCTCCACCCTTCATTTTATATGATTGTGACCAGTTAACAAAATTGTAAAACATTAGATTTTTCTCCAATTCATTTCATGTATTTTAATTAATTCAACTCTAAATGCTAAAGCATAATTGTGGACATACAGAAAAACCAAAGCAACTCTTTTTTTCCAAAAAAAGTACTCTAGAAAGAGATGAGATTTTGGAAATGATGAGTGCCCCTATTTCTTCAGTTAAATCCATACATTTAAAGAGCAATTACTGTTGATAGGAAACCCCTTCAAATACAAAGGAAAGCATGAATACTAAAAGAAGACAAAAGGAATTATTCTCCAAAATGGAATTAATCCAGGTAACTGTAGCTTACTTTTGAAAAGGCTAAAATTTTTTAGAGTTCAAAAAACATTTCCCTAAAATTTAACTCTGAAGTAAATAATATATTTTAATGTCTTCTGAAATAGCGTATTTTGAAAACAGGGTAACCTTTTCTTGCTAACTTAATTTCACCATTATAATAATCCGTTATTATACTATGTTACAACAGCAATACTCTCAGGCTACTGCAGGAAATCAGTTTACCCCTACATTAAGAAGCTTCAGATTATGGTGATATACTAGTTCTTCTACTAGTTAACCAATATGTGCATTTTAGTAATTCTCTCCTCCCTGAAGAGGCTGTCAGTAGTCCCTGTTCTCCACCTTGTTATCTATAATACATTCCTGCTTTTGCAACCTCTATTCCAATTTGATTCTTCTGAAGCCAGTAACTAATTTATACAGTATGTTATGGTTGACATAGCATCTTAATACATATTACCTCATTTTATTCTTACAATAACTTTGTAATACAGGAATTATCACCATCTCTATTTTATAGATGAGAAAACTGAGGCTCAGAAAGATTGAGGAATTTATCTACAAGATTATAAGCATTGTTAAAAAAGCAAAAGTAATCTCAACTGTCACTCATCTTTCATCACCAAATTAAGCTTGCTAAAAACATTAAATAAGAGTTGAAACTGGGGACTGTAGGAGGAAACAAAAAAAGGTTTTCATGTGTACACTTTAAATTTTTCTAGCCACTCGCAAAACATTAATTAATTAATTAAAACACTTAGCTTACTTCTCCTTTCTTGGCAGTTGCAGCTGCCAGGAAAAATAATTACCTCTGGATAAAGAAGATACTACCATATTCTTTTCACAATTTCAAAAACCTATGCAACAGTACCCAACAACTCAAAGCATAATAGTAATTCAAATTTTCAGGAACGGAGGCTACTATCAACATTTTCAGGAGGAAAAAGTTTTTTTTTTCCCTTCAGATTTGAAGACCACTCAACAGACTAAAGAATATCTGCATTATGTCATCAATAGATTCACTCTTCTCTCAACTCTTCCCCCTGCAAAGAAAGAGTTAATAGAGGATCTTAAAGTATTAATCTAATCCACCCAACTGTGCTCATTGAGAGCATGTTCCGAGCTGGTAGGGGTCAAGAAAACCAGTTTAAGACCTCACCAGAACCACACAAATCATAGGTTTAGAATGGTACTGCTGATGTTTTGAACCCAGTAATTCTGTTTTGTATGGGTGGGGTGGGGTGCAGCAAGTCCTGTGTGTGTTGCAGGATATTTAGCAACCTCTATAGCTAGATGCCAATAGCAGTCCCCTTCAGGAGTTAAGAACCACAGTGTCTCTCTCCAAACACTGCCATGTCCCTTGGGCAAATCGCCCCTGGAGCACCACTATTTTAGATGTTTAGGGTCCTAGATCTTTGAAAAATGAAGCCTCCAACCAGCACTATTAATTATTTTTTAATTAATTTCATTTTTTAAATGCGGATTTTTGAAAATAATATGTTAATAGTAAAAGAAGATGCCTAACTAATATATTTGTGATCTTTCTTTAGGCTAAAGCATTTTAGATGATTCTATACCTATTTCAATTATGTGGATATGTTATAGTCAGCCATGTTTCCCCAAAGTTGGGGGAATGTCCAGTTATTTCCCAGCTCTGCTAACAAAATGTTATACACACAAATGAAAATCTAAACAATTCCAGATTCTACAAGGGTGAGCCACACACTGGCCCAAACTTTGTTTTTTGTTGTTGTTGTTGTTTGAGACAGCGTCTCACCTTTGTTGCCCTCAGTAGAATGCTATGGTGTCATAGCTCACAGCAACTTCAAACACTTGGGTTCAAGTGATCCCATTGCCTCAGCCTCCCCAGTAGCTGGGACTACAGCAGCTGCCACAAGGCCCAGCTATTTTTAGAGACAGGGTCTCACTCTGGGTCAGGCTGGTCTCAAACTCATGAACTCAGGGATCCACCTGCCTCAGCCTCCCAGAGTGCTAGGATTAAAGGCATGAGCCACCGTGCCTAGCCTCAATTCCAAATTCTAAATCCCCATTTATTGCTGTACATGGCCACACTGTGGTTCTTAAGTCAATACCTCAGATTCAAGCTTATACTCTTCAGATTTCATCATCTAGTTCTTGCCAACTATTTTTGAACAACAAGCAGGGATTAGGCTGATGACCTTTAAGATATTCTAATATTCAATGACAACTTTTACTTACTGACTCCTGGCTGACCAAATCGCTTCTTAAGGTCACTGAAGCCATTGATACTTATTTTTTTCTTTCTCCAACTTCATATTTATGCCCAACACAACCAAAACATGTATCAGTTATAACACAGCTTTTAATATAGGTGATCAGATGCTTATGTTCTGACCCAAATAAAAAAATTTTAACATGTAAATTGATTTTAAAAGAAAAACTTTTCAAGAAGCTATAAGCAGATACCATTTATACTACATATGAAAGGTTCACATTAAGCAAATATTGAGATAAAAAGCAGATCAGTGGTTACCTAAAGCTGGCTGAGGAAAATGGGTAAAGGGTTTCTCTTTTGTGTGTTGCAGGGGAGAAGGATGTTCTAAAATTAGATTATAGTGATGATAGCACACTAATCACTGAATTGTATACTTTAAATGAGTGTACTTTGTGATCCATTAATCATATCTCAATAAAGCTTGGAGCAGGAAAAAGAATTTTAATTAACTTTTATTGATAAGAAAAGGAGTATGATTAAGAAAATATTCTGCAAAGTTTGCTGTTTCATAGGCTACCTTAGATTTTATTTTAATTCTGATATAAAAACATAATTATCTCATCTAGCTATAAATTTTAACTTTTCCAGAAAACATAAATGTATGTAAATTCAATCACCTTTTTCTAAATTTTGGATGATATTCCCCATTATAATTTTGAAAACAATGAAAAACGCTTTAAAAAGCCAAATGCTATACTAACAAATAGCATTTGTTCATACCATAGTAACAATAGTTCTTCTACAAGAACAAAATAGTATATATTAACAACAACAAAAAGCCATAGACAGTCTTTATACTTTGTTGATATCATTATTTTTAAAACCCCACAGGCGCAGTGGTTCATGCCCATAATCCCAGGCATGAGGACAACTTTGGGAGGCCCAGGCGGGAGGACAGCTTGAAGCCAAGAGTTCAAGACTACCCTGGGCAACACAAGATCCAAACCCTACAAAAAAAATTTTTTTAATTAGCCTGGCAAGCCTGTAGTCCTAGCTACTCAAAAGTCTGAGGCAGGAGGATCTTTTGAACCCAGGAGTTCAAAAGGTAGCAGTAAGCTATGATTGTGGCACTGCATGTGTCACCCTGGGCTGGGTGGCAAAGCAAAACTCTATCTCAAAAAACAATTAACAACAAAAAACCCATTACAACATTTTCATTTCTTTTAAAAGTGATCCTCAGACTATTATAATTCAAAAATAGCCAAATCACAATAAAACAGGAAATATTTAATCCCCCTGGCCACAACTATCAATTACACATATTGATCATTTTTACCCAAGCCTGTCATGAGCAAAGATGGTCACTGTGAACCATCAATAACCATTTCTAAGATATCAGATGCTGACTGCAATACAACACAGTAAAACAAACAAATCCCATCATTCCATCTGTTTGATCATAACTGCTTACAAATCATTTAGGCTCTCAGTGTACTTACTTCTCCAATGAGAACTCGCCATTAGATTTATAAACGTGAAATTCCAGCAAAATCCACAATTTTAGTTATCATAGTAACACAGTTCTCAGTATACAAGTAATTTATACTGAATCACTTGCATTGTAATTTATACTATTAAGACTGCCCTGGGTTTGACAAATCAGAAATAGAGCCAACTAAAAACAAAAACATTCCAAACAATTCTTCGAAAGTAAGAACTTCGATGAAGACCAAAAAATAAAGCGGGTTAAAAAGGACTTTAAAATAAATGTTTTGCAACCCCGTCAGCCAAAATTCTAAAAATACCATCCTAATGAACGGACTAAGTGGCTAACTATAATTGGCAGGCAAAAGTTCCCAAGTCAACGAAGAGAGGGAAGGGATGGCCTGCCTTTGTATCTATGCAGAAATGAAAGAAAGCATAACTGAAGAAAATTCATTATTGAACAAATTATTGTGACAAACTGCCAAAAATGCAAAACACCGTGTTATTCTTTGGGTTAGCCTTCCCCAGAGAGAAGGGCAAAAATTTTTTTAAAAATATTCCACTGGTATCCAAAGGCGCTAAGGGCCCGACTGGAAAAAGAAAAAGAAAGTTTGGGGGCAGTGTCAAAGGGGGTGGTAGAAGTTCAGAGGTGGGATCCTGGAGAGGGGCGAGAGCAGCAGAAGGTGGGGAGCACAGCTGCCAGCCCTGAATCCGGACCAGAATGGAAAGGAATAGGAGGTGGCAGAGAGGAGTATGGACGCTTCAGCTCCGGTCACTTGTGACCGAAACTCTGTCCGCTGCGGGTTGGGGAGGTGACAGAGAGGGTGGGGTCTCAGTCCCTCTCTCTGCAGAAGGTCGGGTGAGGGTGGGCCGCAACGCGCTGGGCACGAAGGAGGCCGGCCCCACACCTACCTGCGGGTCCAGGGCAGCCGCCCGGAGCGAGGCCTAGTGCATCTCCGCCGCCTCCAGCCCTCCACGTCGCATCGAGGCTGCCGCTCCGCGGCCGCCACCTCCTGGCGCCGGGAGCCCGGCTTCCCGCCCCCGCCCCGCGCCGGCTGGCCTGTTGGCCCAGGGAGCACAGGGCCGCCCTCTCGAGCCCAGCTCCGCTCCGGGGTGAGAGGCGGCAGCGGCGGCTCCCTCACGTCTCTCCCGGGTGTCCTGTCAGCCAGCAGTTTCCCCCGGGTCCGCAGCGCCGCCTCCGCCGCTGCTGCCACCGCCTCTCCCACATCCCCGGCCTCCAGGGGAGCCGCTGCCGCCGCGCCACGACCACTGTCCCTAGCGCTTCAACTCCCTGCTCAACTGCTTTGCCTCACCCCACCGGCCCGTCTGGCCTAGCCTGGCCCGGTCGGCTCCGGGGAGACAGCGCCAGAGGCTGCTGCGAGGCCGCCGCAGCCCCCAGCCCACAATCCACCGCGCGGCTTCGCCGGGGCGGGAGGGCCGCGGCCCGGGCCGGGAGCAGCGCCCGCCGCCTCGGGAAAAAGGCCTCGGCGCGACTCGGCGCGACCCGGCGCGCCCGCCGGCGGCGCAGCCGGCGTATCCCCAGAACGGAGAATACCCCGCATGGCTCCCCTGCGCCTCTTCTAATAGTTCTACACGCAAAGACAAAAATTCGCGCTAAACCCACTCCCACCCCCCCTCCGAATTGGTTTCAGGAACATCCAAATGCTGCCTGCCGCCTTCCCTGGGTCTAGGACTCGGTCCTTTCAGCGTGGCCCTCTCCCACCCAACAGACCGACCAGTTCTAAGGGTCCCTAAAGGACCTATTAAAGTAAATACTTCCAAACGTTTCCACTTCTCCTTTCACACCCTCCAAGTAAACGCTGTTTAGCTTTTCCCAAATAAATGCCCTTAAGAAGGTTAAAGGTCACCCTTTTCCCAAAAACCCACTGGACTCTGGAACAATGCACTATCTTTCTATTGAGGCCTTTCCCCCACTGGGCCCTCCTCTGAGCCTTCCGCAACTTCTGGGCCTCCCCGGCCCCTGAAATCAGTCATTGCTGTTGTTTGACAGAGGTATTTGAAGTGTGTGTATTAATGCCTCCTAATTCTGCTTCTTAGCAGTATTCCGTTTCTACCAGGTTTTAGAAGGCTTGCAGTCCTAAAATACACAAAAAGGGGAACATCTGAGAATATATATGGTATGTACACATATATGTATTTTTTTAAGGAAGAAAAAAATCATCAATCATTTGAGTGCTTATGTCTTAATTTTAGGAAGACTTCACTTGATTCCAAAACTATTTCTTTGCCTACAAATAACTTCAAGCACTTATAAGATATTCAGTATGTCTTAACAAATCAAAACTGAAAATGCAATTCTTACATTTTGATATTGAAAAAGACAGGTGTTTCAAATTTTCACTTCTAAGAAGTCAATTGAAAACTGCAAACATAACTCTTTGTGAAATAATATTTTACCCACAGAAGAGCTAAAGTTGGGGGAAGGGAAGGACAAAAAGAAAGAAAACGAAAGTAGTTGAGAGGAAAGGCTTATGTTATATATTTTTAAATGCATTTCTCTACAATTTTGTCATAAGGAAAGTGAAAAAAACAATCCCCAATATGAAATAAATTTACCTATAAAATGATGAAAGAAGTCCTCTTAAATCCCTGATCTCTTATAAAACCAGATAAAACCTGGACAAAACAGCTAGACTCTGGCTCTAAACAAACAAACAAACAAACAAAATTGGTGAGGTAAAGGTCATGTTAATTAGCTTGATTTTATCATTTCATAGTGCATGCATATATCAAAACATAACATTGTACCCCATAAATATATTTATAATTATTGTTTCTCATTAAAATTTTAATTTAAAAATATGAGTTTATACTATGAAAATATTAAGGGAAAATTAACCAAATTTTATCTCTGGCCAGAAGGATAAATGATTTTACTTTATGTCTAGAATAAGTTCATAGATTATAGTAAGAAATGGCTTTAGTAAATTCCTATATATTTTGGATTTAGGAAGTTCCTATATTTTGAACCTGCACCAGGAAGTCAACAACAGTTCAAAGACTGTGTTGGCTCGGCCCCTGTGGCTCAATCGGCTAAGGCGCCAGCCACGTACACCTAAGGTGGCGGGTTCGAATCCCTAGCCCGGCCCGCCAAACAACAATGATGGCTGCAACCAAAAAACGGCCGGGCGTTGTGGCGGGCGCCTGTGGTCCCAGCTACCTGGGAGGCAGAGGCAGGAGACTCGCTTGAGCCCAGGAGTTGGAGGTTGCTATGAGCTGTGATACCATGGCACTCTACCCAGGGGGATAGCTTGAGGCTCTGTTTCAAAACAACAACAACAACAACAACAAACATATAGGGTGGTGAGTGTGGCTCAAAGGAGTAAGGCACCGGCTCCATATGCTGGAGGTGGTGAGTTCAAACCCAGCCCCGGCCAAAAAAAGGAAAAAAAACTGCAAAAAAAAAGCACATATCCTAAACTGGAAAATAACAAGCACTGGTGAGGATTTTGGAATCCTTGTGCACTGTTGCTGAGAATGTAAAATGGTACAGCTGCTGTGAAAAACAATATAGCAATCGTTCAAAAAATGAAACATTGAATTACCATATGATCCAGCACTTCTACTTCTGGTTGCATATTCAAAAGAACTGTAAGCAGGGTCTGAAAGAGATATTCAGACATCCATGTTCATACTAGCATTATTCACAATACCCTAAAGGTGAAAACAACTCCAGGGTCCATCAATGAATGAATGGGTAAACAAAAATATAGAGAAAGAATATTATCCAACCTTATAAGGGAAGGAAATTCTGACCTATACTACAACTGGATAAACACTGAGGACATTAAATAAAATAAGCCAGCCACAAAAAGTCAAATACTGTATGATTACACTTAATATGAGGTATTAAGAGTAGTTAAATTAATAGAACAGAAAGTAGAATGGGACGGCACCTGTGGGTCAAAGGAGTAGGGAGCCGGCCCCATATACCAGAGGTGGTGGGTTCAAACCCACCCCTGGCCAAAAACTGCAAAAAAAAGGAAAAAAGTAGAATGGTGGTTGCCATGGCTTGGAAAAAACAGGAAATAGAGAGTTGCTTAATGAGTATAGAGTTTCAGTTTTGCAAGATGTAAAACTTCTGGAAATCAAATGCACAATCATATGAGTATACTTAACTACTAAACTATCAAAATGGTTAAAATGGCACATTTTGGCCAGGTGCAGTGGCTCAGACCTGTAATCCCAACACTTTGGGAGGTGGGTTTGGGGAGGGAGGGTGTACTGCTTGAGGCCAGGAGCTCCAGACCCAGCTTCAGCAACATAGCAAGATCTCTGTCTCTACAAAAATTTTAAAAATTAGCCAGGTATGGTGGCATACCCCACTGAGGATGATGGCTAATTTTTCTCAGTGGTGTGCAGACCTCAGTTGGTGTATTGCAGTGGGGTATGCATAGCTGCAGTGCATCCCCACTGCAGCTCTACACACTGCTATAGTTCCAGCTACTGGGAAGGCTGAGGCAAGAGGATCACTGAGCTTAGGTGTTTCACAACTCTGTAAATATGCAAAACCATTTAATTATACACTCTAAGTGAATTGTATGGTATGTAAATGATATCCTAATAAAACTGTTACTTCCCTTCCTCCAAAAAAACACAAATGTCCAAAGACATGGAAATTGATCATGGTAAACTGGACTGAGGGGTGGCTTACACCTGTAATCCTAGCACTCTGGGTGGCTCAAGCAGGAGGATCATTTGAGCCCATGAATCTGAGATTGCAGTGAGCTATGATGGGGCCACTGAATTCCAGCTTTAGCTGGGACCTTATCTTAAAACAATAAGCAGTCTGCCAAAACACATTCTGAGACAGTTCCTCTCCAGGCCTCAGCTAAACCCAATAACCAAAACTTTAGCCTCTTGGTTCCCCAACCTTTCCAAGCATTGTGTGCCCTTTGAGTAGTTTCTGTGTCTACAGCTTTTGGCCTGGAACTGGATTAGGAACATTTCAAATAAATGAGTGAGCAGAAATGGGCAGAACAAAGAGGCCTGAAAGGCCTTGCTGAGCGCCACCAGGTGGCCAAAAGCGTCAGGGACAAGACTCTCTATGCATGTCACTGACTTCACCACCCACTCAGGAAGAAATATATTACCATGGCTGAGAAGCTTAGGGCCTCCGGCATGGTTTCAGGCTCTTTGGATTCACATGGGGAATAGGGCTGGGGGTGGCACCTTGGACCCTCTTATCCCCCAAGTCCTGGATGCTCCAGAGCTGGGTCACTGGTCTGGAGTGACTGGTGGTATTCCAGTGTTTTCCAGCTTATGGACACGCTGCCCCACCAAATCTGGCATCTAAGCCAGCCTGGTACTGGCCTCATGTGGGGCCAACCTGCATCCAGAACACAGGAATCACCATGGCTTGGGTCTGTCTGGCACCCAGAATGGACAATGGAACTAGAAAATCCCTAAGAGAACAAGGCAGGGACCTGCCTTCACAACCATCATTCAGTTGGAAGAGCATGATTTTCTTCTTTTTTTGGAGACAGTCTCACTCTGTCACCCTGGGTAGAGTGCTGTAGCATCATAGCTCACAGCAACCTAAAACCCTTGGGCTCAAGTGATCCTCTTGCCTCAGCCTCCCAAGTAGCTGGGACTGCAGGCGCCCACCACAACGCCCAGTTATTCTATTTTTTAGTAGAGATGGAGGTTTCACTCTTGCTCAGGCTGATCTGGAACTTCTAAGCTCAAGCAATCCACCTTCCTTGGCCTCCCAAAGTGCTAGATTACAGGGGTAAAGTCACCATGCTCCACAAGATTTTCTCTATTTGATCTTATCAGTTAAAAATCAGTTCCGAATACTCAGCTATGGCCCTTACAAGTCCTAATACCTCCTTCTGTTCCACTGATCCTCAAGGCCTCCGAGTGTGTGTCCTGGCCGCAAAACAAACTGGGCTTCTGCCCTGAGAGAAGCGAAATCTATGGTGCCAGGCTCATTCATGGAACGTTGCCCCAGGTAGTATTCCACAGCCTATATCCCAGGCCTATTCGGCAAGAGTAGTGCTCTTTCTACTGACCCAAACACTAGGGATTTCCCTTGTGAGCCATCACCGCCCTTAAGCACCTTGCACACGCTCCTGGGATAGATCAGGTAGATCCTCTAGTCTAGCTGACTTCAGTGACTTACAGAAGTATCCTTTTCCCCTTTCTCCCCTGCTCTGAGGGATGAGTGAGAAAAGTCATTATCTTATTCTTTGTTGCTCTAAGCATCTAATACTGTAGTGGTAATTATAAAAACAGCACACACAATGTACCAGGAATTGTGCAAAACACTTCAAATGTCTCATTTAATCCTCAACAAGGCTTGTCATCTAACTTTCCAAATGGGGGCACTCAAGCTCAATCCAGTAAGAAACCTGTTCCACTGTCACACACTGGTAAGGAGGTCACAATCAATTCAATGGATTCAGCTTTGAAGTTCATGTATCTTAACCACTGTGCAATATAGCTACTCTTCAGTAATTACTATTTGAGTAAAAGTAATTACTCAAAAATATCGTAGTAATGAAGCTTCTCCCCATTCCCTGTCTCTAAGAAACAGACTGTCTACTTTTTTTTTTCCAAGAGTCTCACTTTGTCACACACACACCCCCACCCCTGGTACAGTGCTGTGGCGTCATAGCTCACAGCAGCCTCAGACTCTTGGGCTCACGATTCTCTTGCCTCAGCCTCCCTAGTAACATCCAATGCCTGGATGGTTTTTTTTGTTTGTTTTTTTGTTTTTTTTTTAAAGACAGGGTCTTACTCTAGCTCAGGCAGGTCTTGAACTCCTGGTTCAGGAGATCTGCCCACCTTGGCCTCCCAGAGTGCTGGAATTATAGGCATGAGCCACCACACCCGGCTATTTTTTTTTTCTTTTTTTTGAGAGAGTCTCACTATGTCACCCTCAGTAGAGTGCTATGGTATCTCAGCTCACAGCAACCTCCAAGTCTTGGGCTTAAGCAATTCTCTTGCCTCAGCATCCCAAGTACCTGGGACTACAGGCTCCTGCCACAAGGCCTGGCTACTTTTTGGTTGCAGTTGTCATTGTTGTTTTAGCTGGCCTGGGCCATGTTCAAACCTACCAGCCTCAGTGTATGTGACTGGCGCCCTACCCACTCAGCTCTGGGCACTGCCCTATGATTATTTTTGAGACAAGGTCTCATTCTGTTGCCTGGGCTAGAGTGCAGTCATCAAAGCTCACTGCAGCCTCAAGCTCAAGTACTTCTCCTGCCTCAGTCTCCCCACTAGCTGAGATTACAGGCACATGCAACCATGCCTGGCTTATTTTTCTACTTTTTGTAGAGTGAGGGCCTCCTCACATTTGCTTAGGCTGGTCTTGAACTTCCTGCCTCAAGCAGTCCTCCCATCTCAGCCTACCAAAGTGTTAGGATTATAGGTGTGAGCCACTCACCCAGCCTGTCTTTCTACTTCTAGAAGTTTGCAGTGAACTCCATTCCATAATTCATCCCTTTTTACAGGCTGACTATAAGGTACAGGACATGTGGTAGGCTCATAGTTCGGTGGAAAGAGATCAGGCTTTGCAATCAAGAGAATCTCCTTTGAACCCTGTCTCCACTTCATGGCAGCAGTTGAATGTAAGCAAGAAATTTCACCTTGCCAATGTAGGTTTCTTCATCTGCAAAACTGGGTCCATACTACCTGTTTCACAGAAATGTCATGTAGGATTTAAATCAGTTATCTGTATGACAAAGTATAGGATTTACAGTAGGCAGTTTTTATCTGAGGGAGATAGAGCTTGGCCAACAAGAGAGATGCTTCCTACTATGTTCTGTTATCTATAAGCAGTGAAAATGCCATAAGTATATAATTCTTTTTATTCTTAGAGAAGCCTTGAAACTTGAGGATACAGTCTTCAGCCTCCTTTCAGAGTTCTGTCTCCAGGCTGTTTAAGTATTTCCCACTCCCATATCTCTGGTAGCCCCCTCACTCTCCCACGCTAATTCACCTAGACTTAAAAGGCATCTGGGTAATTTCTTAATCCCCTCAATCTGAGTCAAAGAACTGAGACCCCAACTCTTTTGGCTAATTCTTAACATATATCTTTATTCTACCTCTGAGGGTGGTTCTGCTGATACTTAATCAAAGCTAGTTGCTAGAAAAGTACTTCAAGTCTTTGGGGAAGGTACCAGACCACTTCTCACTCACTCATTCAGGTGATCCTCTTGCAAGAGCTGAAAAGAGCCTTACACTTCAAGTACAAGGACTAAAAATTTCTGGATATTGCTTCTGTGGCTCATCAACTCCTAGGTCCTGGAAAAGCAACAGCCACACTATGGGTAAAGGTAAAACGAAGCACCTACAGGCAAAAATCCAGGTGGAGAGTTTGCAGAAGGTCCAGCTACAGTCAAGACAACATATGTGATTCCAGGGTTTAAAGTGGGGGATTAATACTTGGGTAGAGATTTCATGTTGAAATAAACCAGGGCATTTTGAGTGTCAGGCCCTGGGCCTAAGTTTCAGGGTGAAGCACTGGTTTTTGTACTGGTATTGCTATCTCCCAAAGTTTCATTAATTAATTTTGCCATTTCCCAAAGAACTGGAATTTCCGGCTTGGTGCCTGTGGCTCAACCGGCTAAGGTACCAGCCACATACACCTGAGCTAGCGGGTTCGAATCCAGCCCGGACCCGCCAAACAACAATGACAGTTGCAACCAAAAAATAGCCAGGCGTTGTGGCGGTCACCTGTGGTCCCAGCAACTTGGGAGGTGGAGGCAGGAGACTCGCTTCAGCCCAGGAGTTCGAGGTTTCTGTGAGCTGTGATGCCACAACACTCTGCCCAGGGTGACAGCTTGAGGCTCTGTCTCAAAAAAAAAAAAAAAAAAAAAAAAAAAGAACTGGAATCTCCCAAGTTTTCTTAGGTTCCTTCCTTTTGCATATCCCTCCCTTTGTTTTCTGCTGAAAAAGAGGGAGACTCTCAGCACTTTGGCTACAGCCTGTTTTGGTTCATGGAACTTTCCACTGTTCTTGGCAGGATAAGGATGAGAACAATGGGAAAACTGAAAGACTTGAATCAGAGGTCCTTTAGACAGCAGGCCAAGAGAGGTGCTCTACAGAATTCTAGGACCTACTGAGAGCTCCTCAACAAAAGCCCATTATCTTGCCCATATGGATTGATAAAAGACCTCAGTTAGGGTATTGTCCCCCATCTGTGAAGGCAGACCTTCCTCTCATACTCCTTTCCAACAATGGGAACTCCCTAGGACCAACTCCAGAAAACCCAGGATCCTGAGATCCTCAATCTCTGGAAAAACTACTTTAACAAGATGCTTTATGTTACAGGTTTCTGAAGGCCCAAGATGCACTTTGATATAAAGCAGAATACATCTTTTTTTTTTTTTTTTTGAGACACAGTCTCACTATGTCACCGTTGGTAGAGTGCCTGATGTCACAGCTCATAGCAACCTCAAACTCTTGGGCTTAAGTGATTCTCTTGCCTTAGCCTCCCAAGTAGCTGGGACTACAGGCAGCCACCACAATGCCCGGCTATTTTGTTTGTTGAAGTTGTAGTTATCATTGTTGTTTGGCAGGCTTGGGCCAGTTTCAAACCCATCAGCCCCAGTGTATGTGGCTGGCGCCCTAGCCACTAAGCTATAGGCACGGAGCTAGCAGAATACATCTTGATAATGATATAGTTTCAGACCCAAGATTAGTACCACACGAGTATTCAGAAAGGGGTAGCTGGATACCTAAAAAAGCTCTAGATTCTAATCTTTTTTTTTTTAATAAAAAAATTGTATTTACTTAGAAGCATTCAGAATGTCAACAAAACAGCTGCAACTTTTTTTTTGCAATTACAGAGGTATTCAGTTAACAGAACAACAATTATTTTGTATAAGCTGCATCAGAGACAACCGAAGATGAAAAAACTACCATCCCCATATATAACTAATTTGTGCTGTGCACCAACAAGAACCTGCTTTAATGCCAATTTACAACCCCCTTGCCTGTACCAGGCAAGGTTAGTGGCTATTGAAAATACCACCAGGACAGGGCTATCTAAAGACACATTCGGTAGTGTGTTAACTATACAAAAAAAGACATTGTACAGTTTAAAAACAAATCTTACACAGCCTTACATTTCAATTTTTTTCTTTAAAGGAGTGAGTTGCGTACAGGGGGTTAAATGCTTTATAGACAAGAAAAAAAACTGCGCTAGACCCAACTTATTCATCATCTTCTTCTTCCTCTTCATCCTCTTCATCTTTCTTGTCTTCCTCCTCTTCCTTCTTTTTCTAGCTTTTTCAGCCTTGACGATCGCTGCATCAGACTTTCCTTTAGCTCGGTATGTAGCAATATCCTTTTCGTATTTTTCCTTCAGCTTTGCAGCCTTCTTTTCATAAGGCTGCTTATCATCCGCAACAATGTTATTCCACATCCCTCCCAGCTTCTTTGCAACATCACCAATGGATAGGCTGGGATGTTCTTTGATTTTTGGGCGATACTCAGAACAACACAAGAAAAAGGCCGAAGGGGGCCTCTTGGTGCACTGGGATTCTTGAACTTCCTTTTTGTTTTCCCTTTAGGAGCGATATAGGTTTTCATTTCTCTTTCATAATGGGCCTTGTCCGCCTTTGCAATATCTTCAAATTTTCCTTTCTCTTTAGCAGACATGGTCTTCCACCTCTCTGAGCACTTCTTAGAAAACTCTGAGTTGACTGAAGCATCTGGGTGCTTCTTCTTGTGCTCCTCCCTACAAGTTTGCACAAAGAATGCATATGATGACATTTTGCCTCTCGGCTTCTTAGGATCTGCTTTGCCCATGTTTAGTTATTGTTCCTCAGCAAGGCACAGAGTCGCTCAGTGCCCATCCGGCTCTCACTTGCCCCAGCGCTGTCTCTATGGAGCTTAATGTACTGCAATGACTCCTAACCTCTTTTTAACAAGTGGCACAGCAAAACCCTGATCTTCACTTTGGAGTGACTGTGGACATGAGTTGATTTTCTTTTTTTTTTGAGACAGAGTCTCACTATGTTGCCCTTGATAGAGTGCCGTAGTGTCACAGCTTACAGCGACCTCAAACTCTTGGGCTTAAGTGATTCACTTGCCTCAGCCTCCCAAGTAGGTGGGACTACAGGCACCTGCCACAAAGCCCAGCTATTTTTTTTTTTTTTTGCAGTTTTTGGCCAGAGCTGGTTTTGAACCCACCACCTCTGGCATATGGGGCCGGCGCCCTATTCCTTTGAGCCACAGGCACCGCCAAAGGCCAGCAATTTTTTTTTGTTGCAGTTGTTAAGTTGGCTGGGGCTGGGTTTGAACCCAGCACCCTCGGCATATGTGGCTGTCACCATAACCACTGTGCTACGGCCACCAAGCCAGACATGAGCTGATTTTCCTAACTCTCCAATGTCAACCAAAGAAATGTACGTCAAATTCCAAACACTTAAGAAATCTATAGGCCCCTTTACAAAGAGCTCATGTTTACCCCTGAATTCTCACAAAACATTCTTATCCTCTGCCCCTTCCTACAAGAGACTCAATCTATCTGCTTTAGTATCCTTACCTGTTAAACAGAGATAATGATTTCTTCTTCTTAAGGATGTTGTAGGGATAAAATGAGATGTGATTAAAGGAACCCTCTTTAGAAAGAACAAGGTACAGGACTGGAGTTTATTGTATGCGGAAACAATTTAGTTCCTTTGCCTAACTCCACTTCATAGCCCTCTCTCCATATTATTCACAGAGGAAGGGTTGTGTTGAGAAAAGAGAGCTAAGCCATACTTTTAGAAACCTATTACTGGCCAGGTGCAGGGGCTCACGCCTGTAATCCTAGCCAAGTATTACTTTTAGAAACCTATTATTGGCTGAGGTGGGTGGATTGCTTGATCTCAGGGGTTTGAGAGCACCCTGAGCAAGAGTGAGACCCTCTTCTCTTTCTAAAAATAGAAAAATTATGTGGATGTTGTGGTGGGCATTTCCCAGCTATTTGGGAGGCTGAGGCAAGAGGATTGCTTAAGCCCAAGAGTTTGAGGTTGCTGTGAGGTACGACACCATGGCACTCTACCCACGAGCAACAAAAGGAGGGGGAGGGAGAGGGTGAAATACTGACATTTTTTAAAATATAGGTTTAGGGCATACAAGTTAAATTCTGTTACATATGGTGGAGTCTCAGCTTTTTTTTTTTTTTTGAGCGTCAAGCTGTCCCCCTGGGTAGAGTACCATGGCATCACAGCAACCTCCAACTCCTGGCTCAAGCAAGTCTCCTGCCTCCACCTCCCAAGTAGCTGGGACCACAGGCACACGCCACAATGCCTGGTTATGTTTTGGTTGCAGCCATCATTGTTGTTTGGTGGGCCCAGGCTGGATTTGAACCTGCCACCTTAGGTGCATGTGGCTGGCACCTTAGCCACTTGAGCCACAGGCACCGAGCCACATTTTTTTTTTTTTTTGAGATAGAGCCTCAAGCTGTCACCCTGGGTAGAGTGCTGGGGCATCACAGCTCACAGCAACCTCCAACTCCTGGGCTTAAGCGATTCTCTTTCCTCAACCTCCCAAGTTGCTGGGACTACAGGCATCTGCCGCAATGCCCAGCTACTTTTTGGTTGCAGCAGCCATTGTTATTTGGCAGGCCCGAGCTGGATTCGAACCTGCCAGCTCAGGTGTAGTGGCTGGGGCTTTAGCCACTTGAGCCACAGGTGCTGAGCCAAGTCTGAGCTTTTTGGTGTAGCCATCACTAGCAGGTTTTTTGTTTGTTTTTGTTTTTTTTGAGACAGAGTCTCGCTTCGTCACCCTATGTAGAATTCCATGAAGTCACAGTGATGCCAGAAAAGTGGCGCCCCAGCCAGCTCAGCGGAGCAGGGCCTGGGGAGGGGACCTGCCACCTTGTCTTGGTGACAGCAGCTGGCAAAGAAACCGGCAGGCTGGAGCAAGTGGGGGAGCTTTCTTCCCCCAGAGGCTCCAGTAGAGCGGTGCTAGAGGACCTGCCAATCAAGGGAAAACACTGGTGCCCATCCCTGATTGGTCCATTTTCAATCCTGCTCCGGATTGGTCCATTTTATAGACCAATCACAGCTAAGCTATTACACCTATATAAGGTCCCTGAGCAGAGAGCCTGGGGGCAGATCATTACAGACCTTAGAGGAAGATAGAGCAGAAGAATAAGACCAGTAGACCATCCAGGAAGAAGGAGCTGTAGCTATAACACTTCTGCTGCTGATCCTCCCCTACAAAGAGGCTTGGCCCTTTGCTGATCTTGCCCTGCAAAGAGGCTTGGTCCTTTGTAAGAGCTGTAGCTGTTAACACTTCTGCTGCTGATCCTGCCCTGCAAGGAGGTTTGGTTCTTTGAGTTGTAAATAAAACCTCACTGTTCATCAAGACCAAGAGCCTGGAAATCCAGTGTTAGAAATCCGGTATCAACAGCTCACAGCAGTCTGCAACTCTTCTGCTTAAGTGATTCTCTTGCTTCAGCCTCCCAAGTAGCTGGGACTACAGGGGTCCCACACAACACCAGGCTTTTGTTGTTGTTGTTGTTGCAGTTGACATTGCTGTTTTAGCTAGCCAATGCTAGGTTTGAACCTGCCATCCTCGGTATATGGCCAGGGCCAGTGCCCTACCCATTGTACCTCAGGCACCTTCCCATCACTAATAGCTTTAACAAAAAAAGTAATGGGGCTCAGCACCTGTAGCTCAGGCAGCTAAGGCGCCAGCCACACACACTGGACCTGGCACTTTCGAATCCAACCCGAGTCTGCCAAACTATAATGACAATTACAATCAAAAAATAGCCGGGCATTGTGGAGGGTACCTGTAATCCCAGCTACTTGGGAAGCTGAGGGAAGAGAATGGCTTAAGCCCAAGAGTTTGAGGTTACCGTGAGCTGTGACGCCACAGCACTCTACCCAGGGCTACAGCTTGAGATTCTCTCTCTCTCTCAAAAAAAAAAAAAAAAGGTAATGGCTACGATCTCCCAGAACCTTTTATCACACCCGCGTTGGCTTAAGGCAGAAGCTCCTTGCCGCTCACTCGGAGCCACAAAGACTTCTCATTTTGGACCTAGAACCTGAGAATTTCTCTTAGAAATTCTCTTAGTGATACCAGCTTCACCACTTACTTCCAAAAGCACTGTGATACTTCCAAAAGCACTGTGATGTCTTTTCCTCGCTCAGCAAGCTAACTTTTTTATTATTTATTTATTTTTAGAGACAGAGTCTCACTTTATCGCCCTCCGTAGAGTGCTGTGGAGTCACAACCTCCAACTCCTGGGCTTAGGCGATTCTCTTGCCTCAGCCTCCCGAGTAGCTGGGACTACAGGCGCCCGCCACAACGCCTGACTAATTTTGTTGCAGTTGCCACTGAGGTTTTTTAGCTGGCCTGGCCGGGTTCAAACCCACCACTCTCAGTGTATGGGGCTGGCACCCTACCTACTGAGTCACAGGTGCCACTTAAGCTAACTTTTCTAAATAAGGCACCGGAGGGGCTTCACTCTTCACGTCGAATCCCACCACTTCCAACTGGGACCTGCATTAGGACTTTGTCCCGGTCTCTACATCCCGCCTGCTGATAGGACACTTCAATCAGACATCTAAACAAGGTGCGCGTTGATTGGGCCTCGGAGGGCGGGGGATGGTTTGAATAGCGCGTGCGTGGGGCGTGGGAGTAACGTGAAGCAAAGGCAGTTAGTCAGCCTCGCGTGTTGGGGGTCCTGGACGCTAGGAGGAAGAGCGGAAGCAGGAACTGGGGTTCAGGGGCCTGCCAGGCCTATGGCGTGCAATACTGTTGCGGATGGTGCAGGATGTAGAACCCAACTGCTCTGTCCGGGGAAACTCGGCCCTGGCCTCGACCCCCACCACACTAGGGAAGGTCAAGCATCCCCTTGGAAATGGCAAAGTCCCGCCCGACTGTGTAGCGGTGGGATCTGAAACCAGTGTGCGAATTTGGCACTTAGGAATTCTTGCTAATTGTCCATTTTCTTCTGTACAAGGGAGAGTGTTGATCCCCAAAGATAATGGTTAAATATTCCTACAAAGAAAAATCTTTGTGGAAGATTTATGTTGTTAATGTGTTTTGCTTTGTTTTACATGAAGTATCCAGCATAGACAAATCTACAGTCTGAAGGGAAAAGAGAGTGCTAATGAGTATGGAATTTTTTTTTTTTTGACACAGAGTCTCACTTTGTCACTCTGGCTAAAGTGCTAGGGCATCATAGCTCACAGCAACCTCAAACTCTTGGGCTCAAGCGACATAGCCCAGCTACTTTTTAGAGATGAGGTCTCACTCTTGCTCAGGCTGGTCTGGAACTCCTGAGGCCTCCAGGAGTGGTAGGATTACAGGCGTGAGCTGCTGTGGTGGCCTTGGAATTTTAGAGTGATGAAAATGTGCTGAAATTGATTGTGGCCAGGCTTGCACAGAAGTCCATGGAATCGTTTGCTTCAAATAGGCGAATTGTATGGTATGTGAGTTCTGACTCAATAAAGCTGTGAAACTTCATAACTTCACTAAAAATACATCCGAGTTAGGTGGCTCAGGCTTCTAATCCCAGTGACTTGGGAGGCTGAGACCATAGCATTGCTTGGGCTCAGGAGTTTGAGGCTGCCATGACTTAATGTTCATGCTACTGCACTCCAGCCAGGGTGACAGAGGAGACTGCATCTATTTCATTTCATTATTTTATTTATTTGAGACAGAGTCTCTATTGCTCTGGGTAGAGCACTGTGGTATCATAGCTCACAGCAACCTCAAACTCAGGGGCTCCAGTGATCTTGCTTCAGCCTCCTGTGTAGCAGGTATTATAGGCACCCACCATAACCCCCTACTAGTTTTTCTATTTTTAGTAGAAATGGGTTCTTGCTCTTGCTGGGGCTTGTCTCCAACTCCTAAGTCCAAGCAATCCACCTGCCTCAGCCTCCCAGACCATAAGGATTACAGGCATGACCCATAATGCCTAGCTGAGACTGCATCTAAAAGAAAAAAATGGCATTACTCTATAGTTTACAAAATTTTCCCCATCCAATCCTTTGATAGGGAAAGCATTTATTTTATTATTTATTTTTTCAAGAGAGAGTCTCGCTATGTTGCCATGGGTAGAGTGCTACGTTGTAATAGCTCACAGCGACCTCAAACTCTTGGGCTCAAGTGATCCTCTTGCCTCAGCAGGTATGTGCCACCGCATCCTTTTTTTTTTTTTTTTTCTATTTTTAGTATAGATGGGGTTTCACTTTTGCGCAGGCTGGTCTGAAACGCCTGAGCTCAAGCAATTCACCCACATTTCATCCTCCCAAAGTGCTAGGATTACAGGAGTGAGCCACCGCACCCATTGATGAGCAGCATTTTCTTTTTTTTTTTTTTGAGACGGAGCCTCAAGCTATCCCCCTGGGTAGAGTGCCATGGTATCGCAGCTCATAGCAACCTCCAACTCCTGGGCTCAAGCGAGTCTCCTGCCTCCGCCTCCCAAGTAGCTGGGACCACAGGCGCCCGCCACAACACCCGGCCATTTTTTGGTTGCAGCCATCATTGTTGTTTGGCGGCCTGGGCTGGGGATTCAAACCCGCCACCTTAGGTGTACGTGGCTGGCGCCTTAGCCGATTGAGCCACAGGCGC
>CAUYQV010155977.1:0-27033 GCA_963574575.1 Galagoides demidoff | reverse complement strand
TCAGAGGCTGGGAAATCTGAGACCAAGGTGCCAGCAGATTTCGTATCTGGTGAAAGCTCTCTTATCCCACGATGACACCTCGTCACTTTGCCCTCCCATGGTGGGTGGGGGAGCTGGCTAGTTCCCTAGAGCCCTCTTATGGGGACACTAATTCTGTTTTCCAACCTTTAGGGCAGAGCCTCACAGCCTGATCATGCCCTAAAGGCCTACCTCTTTACATCATTGCATTGGGATTAAGATTTCATGTGATTTTGGACATGTGTCAACCTTCAAACCATAGAGGAAGTTAATCATTCACTCCAACTTTGTGTTTCCTAAGCAGAACATGGGGAGCCCTAGAACCTTCTGGCAGAGGGCCCAGAAATTCAATCTGTTCTAGAGCTGACATCTGAATTCTGGCCCCAAGATGTGTTTTCCTGGAATTTTCTTTAGCTTGCTTCTAATTTTTTGGAAAGTGAGGCAAATGTTTTTAAAAATAATATTTCCATGGAAATCTGGATTTCTGGCTTCTCCAGTAAAATCAAAGAACCCGGTAATGCTGAGTTTGTAAGTCAAACCTCAGCTGGAGCTAGTGCCGTGGCCACCTTAGGTGGGCATGACCTCCCAGCTCTCCCTACTCCCACTACCCCCTCACATCCCTCTGGGAGGCAGGACACCCACTGTCATTCATCAGGGGGCTTCTACACCTGCCTTTTCTTATACCCACCAGCTTTCACACATTTATGTTGCTTGTCTGATCCCTGTAGACCTTGGCTTGGCAACTCCTGTACTCATCCCGTTTCTTCCTGTCCCAGATGAGAACACAGCAGCCCAGATGGAGGTGAAAGGATTTGCTCACTGTCATGCAGCTGCTTTGTAGTAGGTGGGAGTATAACTCAGGTCCCCACCTCAGAGTTGAACTCCCATACAGCATAATTCACTCATAGGAGGAAATGTTTGGGACCTCAGGCTTGGTGAAGAGTTGTTAGATAAGATTCGGATCTATAAAGACTGGGTAAACAGAGCTTTATTACACCTGAAAAAGAAAGATGTTTGTTCTGGGAAGTCTACTGCTTTGAGGATAAGATGACAAGCTACAGACTGAAAAAAAATATTTGAAAATCATATACATGTATCTGACAAAGGCCTTTGATCTAGAATATATAAAGAATTCTTACAACCCAATTTTATAAATTAAAGGGGGAAGATGTGAACAGATATTCAACAAAGATGATATGCAGATGACGACAAATAAAACACATGTGAATATGCCATTAGGGAAATGCGAATGAAACCCACGGTGAGATACCACTATACATCTGTTAGAATGAGGGAACAACAGGAACGGCAGTGCCAGGTGCTGCCAAGGATGCGGAACGACTGGATCTCTCCTCCACGGCTGATGCAGATGCTAAATAGTGCAGCCTCTTTTGAGAGTAAGTTGGCAGCTTCCTAAGGTTAAACATAAAGTCACCACATGAGCCAGTAATCCCACCCCATTTACATTCACACAAAGCATTTGCCCAAGTGAATTATGTTCATGCAAATGCCCAGACAGGAATGTTTAGCACCTTTACTCATAATCACCATAAGTTGCAAACAACACAAATGCCTTCAATAGGAGAAGAAATAATGAACATGACACATCTATATTGTGGAATAATAAGAATAGAAAGGAAAAATCTACTGATAGAAGTGCCTCCAGTTGCTGGAGGAGAGCTGATATGTCATCTGAGTCCAATTCCAAAGGCCTTGGGGACTAGGAGAGCTGATGGTGTCAATTCCAGTCTGAAAGCTGACAAACTCAGCACTCAAAAAGAGCCAATGCTTTAGTCCAGGTCCAAAAATCAGAGAAGACTCAAGTTGTAGCATAAGTATTCAGGCATAAAGAGTTCCCTCTAACTCAGTCTTCGATAGATGAGGCCACCTGCAGCATGGAGGCCAATCTGCTTTGCTTAGTCTACTGATGCAAACATTATTGTCATCCAGAAACACCCTCACTGACAGATGTGGAAGGACACTTGACCTTATGCCTGGGCACCTTGTGGCCTAGTCAAGTTGACACATAAAATTAACTACCGCAGTAACTTAAGTAAAATCTACACAGTTTGCTATGTTCTCAGTTCCATAGAGTTAGGGCAATGCCTCAGACCATGCAGCCCAAGTGATGACTGTCAGCCTGCCACAAGATTGCTACTTAGTTCATGTTTGTTAACTAAATGAGTAAATATTAGAGTCTACTGTGGATGATCTTACTCCTTCTCTGCTTATTCTGAGACTTGTTAAGTCCTATCATTTAATCTACTCAAATATGGGGACAGAAACAAAACTGGAACAGACATAAATCACTTTAACATCTCAAGTTAAAGGTGCTGGGAAGACTGAGGCTAAAGATCTACAAAATGATCCAAATGGGGATGTCAAAGAGGAAGCCAAATCTCTACCGGAGAGATCAGAGCTACAGATTCAGATGTGTGCCTTTTGTGGCAGTGGAGGTCTTGAGAATATATAAAAAACATCCTAATAAAACCTGAAGACTGCAAAAGACAAGTGGACCCAAGTAAGAAGCTCTCCAGCAGAGTATGAAAGAGAACTGACATTAGAAAAAAAAATCAAGAAAGAATGGATGTCACATAAACAAGGATGAGCTTGTATCAACAAGAGGACAGAAACAGTGTCAATGACTACAAAAAAAAAAGGCTGAAGGGAAAGAGAATAGGGGCAAAAGATGATGTCACATTCATGGATTACTAGGAAAAGTTTCAACTACTAATTTTCTATTGTATTACCCAGGCAAGATGATATTATTCTAATTGGAAAGGATGGAGTAGGCAGTTTACACAGGGAACTGCAGCTCCAGATTCCTCACAAGGTAGCAGGATGTTAGCAGCCTACTTACCAAGAATGTGAGCCGTCATTCTAGACTAATGACATTTCCCATATGGAAAGACTTTCCAGGTACCATTTCAGTCACTGCCAGTACTTTTTTTTTTTTTTAATCATTCTCCATGTTTTTTTCTATTTTTTCTTTTTGTTTTTCTTCTTTTTTTTTATTAAATGATAGCTGTATACATTAATGCAATCATGGGGTTGATAAGGCTTATAAAACAGGTGAGAGACACCTGTAGAGTGGAGACAGGCAAAGGTTGCTGAGTTTCAAGTAAAAGAACGAATGGAGATGCAGAGAATAACACTGAGATTCTGGCCCTGAAACCTAATAAGGTGTATGGTAGCAGGAGGAATCAGACACGATGCCAGGTTTTAGGACCCAGTCACTGGTTGATAGTAGGAATATAAAAAAATAAGGAATCTGGGCAACAATTTTGGAGGAAAGGTGAAAGGTGTAGTTCTGAAATCTTGAACCTCAGCTGTCGAAAATGAAAATGCTGGAGACATGACTTGTCACACAGGGGAAGAGAACATGTCACGGTTACAGACTCATACATGACAGTCTTTGTAGGATGATGTTTCATGTAATGGCATTTTCAATCAGTTCTCAGAAGAAGTAAAAGAGAATAGAACTGGGCTAAGAACTTAACCTTGAGATATTTTTAGTGTGAGTATTAAGAGAGAAAAAGGATGCTTGGGAGGGTTGATGGAGAATCAGGAACATGCAGCATCCAGCCAAAGGTAGGAGCAATGAGTCCCGTGAGCATGCCAACCCTCTCTTGTTCCCCTGCTCCCCCACTCCTCACATTATACAAGTTGTCTCCTCTACCTGGGATACCTTTCATCTAGACCTCATCCCCAATAACCAGGTGAACCTCTGCTCAGCCTGCAATCTGCAGTTTCCATGTCACCATCTCTAGGCAATCCTCCCTGAATCTCCTTCCTGTCACTTCTTCAAAATAATAATGGTAATAACAGCCAACCACCTCCAACTCTTTCCTCTACCATGTTTGTTGCAGGTGCATCCGAGAATATAAATTGGCTGAAAGAGAAAGATCTGTTTCAGGCCTCTCTCCTTGGCTTGGCGATGC
This sequence comes from Galagoides demidoff, assembly GCA_963574575.1. Lineage (NCBI taxonomy): Eukaryota > Metazoa > Chordata > Mammalia > Primates > Galagidae > Galagoides > Galagoides demidoff. The sequence goes on along the minus strand of CAUYQV010155977.1, from coordinate 23,074 downwards.
CTGTCTTCCCACGATGTGTCTTCACATATTTTCCTTCCATGGGTTTCTCTTTGCCTAAATTTCCCATTTTCATAATTACACCAATCATATTGGATCTTTAGACATATTCTGAAGTACTATATGGCAGGATTTCTTTTTTATTTTATTTTATTTTTTTTGAGATGGAGCCTCAAGCTATCCCCCTGGGTAGAGTGCCATGGCATCAAAGCTCATAGCAAACTCTAACTCCTGGGCTCAAGTGAGTCTCCTGCCTCCGCCTCCCAAGTAGCTGGGACCACAGGCACCTGGCCATTTTTTGGTTGCAGCCATCATTGTTGTTTGGCGGGCCCAGGCTGGGGATTCGAACCTGCCACCTTAGGTATACGTGGCTGGTGCCTTAGCCCATTGAGCCACAGGCGCCGAGCCTATGGCAAGATTTCAACATACAAATTTAGGAGATACAGTTCAACCCACAACACTGTCCATACTGTCCTTATTGCTTATAAAGATTGCAACAACAAAGTGATGATGATATTCCCCGTGGAGGAGTCCAGTCCTCAGATCCTCTGCTTTTTATGTGAGGGAAACATGAAGACCATTGATACAGCTTATTCATACACATGTGCAAACACAAACCCAAACAAGTTCTGGAGCTTCAGCTTATTCCACAAAAGCATATATCACAGGCTAGTCCCTGGCTTCACAGAGGGTGTGGCTCACATAGTCATTCATTTACTAGCAGCAGAGAGCCCGAAGGAACTCACAGCAAAGGCTTCAACTGCAGCACAGGAAGCCACAGCCAGGTAGAGCAAGAGTAGAAAAAGTCAGGCCAACCTCAGGCAAGTCACTTGGCTTCTTTGGCCTCGATCCTAAAGTAAAGCAGAGAGGAGCATAATCATGCTACCACACACACCAGGTTGTTCTGAGGATGAGTAAGATGAAACAAAACTCTGCATCATGAAACCTGAAATACATAATCAGTCAATCAATGTTAAAGATGTTTTAACCCATGGCCAGGTATAAGGCAAAATCTCACCCTTCCTAGTTCATTGAATTTAGAAATGACACCCAGATGGTCAACACTTGCATCACTTAGCATCCTTGGAAGACCAAAATGCTAGACCACTCTCACCAGGCCACTACTAGAAATAGGTAGTGTGTTGAGACAGTTTCCCTCTGACTATTCCTAGTGTCATAGGAGCCTTCATTTGAGATCAGTAATAGAAACGGGCTTACTCTAAGCATATAGGGGTACAGACAAAGGCAACGGTTTCTATAGCTACCAGGGCTATGTGCAAGAGCAGCAAACCTCCATTCCGTCATCACAACCTCATATCCTCCCACTCTTCTCCTCAGCCCAAGGTTTTTGATTCATGGATTTGAGAGACTGAAAGCTCCATCAACCTACCTTTGACTATGTGCTACAGAAAAGACATTAAAAAGGCAGATGTAGTCAGCCTGAGATTTGAATTGGAATCAATCATTCCTTCAGATTAATGGCGAAGTCAGACAAAATGGGGATGTTGGGAGCACTCATGGTTGGCAATTTTAAATATCTGTTGAAAGAATCCTTGACTTCATTGAAAATCCTGTTTATAGGTCAAAAAAAATCTGGCAAAGTGAACTATTGATGCTTTATAAAACTATAGAGTTTTATTGTTTAGAGGAAATTGATCACCCAAACATTTGCCTTGAGCCTTCCGGCACTAGGGATGTCTTTGCAGAAACAAACCAGCCTCTCCTTCATCCCCAGAGGTGCCTGACAAATGGCAGAGGAACTAGGACAAGGCTGAATTCGGTGACTCTTCACCACACTAGACCCTCAGCATCACTTTGACCCCTTCCTCTTCCTCTGCACTGTATCCAACTTTTCATGCAGTCAGTCAGTTCTGCCATGATACTATCTTCGAAATCTTATCAGCTTTTTTCACTTTCCTTGCCACAGCCTGCTTTGAGGCTGTTATAACTTACATTTGTCCTTGGAATAATTTTAAAATTAAATCTGAAATTTCTGGCATGGAGTTCCAATCCCTATATACTGGAGCTCCAAATTCTGTTTCCAGGGCTATGTATCACCACCCGCCTATACCTACCCAATCTGTGGGTCACAAAGAAGGGATATCCATTCCCCTTACTTTGGAAACCTCAGGGACATTAGTAATACCTCATTGATTTGCTCATATTGCTTTTTATGCCATTATCAACTATTTTTCCTCCTCACCTACATGTTACTCCTTGCCAATCAAAGCCTACTCAACCATTAGTGACCTTCTCTGACACTTAAAGAATTAATCAATTCCTCCTCTAAACATCCATAGCAATTTAATTGCATTTTTCCCTTTTAAAAGGGGAAAGTAGAGTCAAAATAGTTCATTTAACATTTCAGTTTTAATACCTTTTAGTATTAATTTCAGTTTTAATACCTTTTAGGGATCTGACCTTAGGAGTGTCATATAATCTCCCTATTCCTTAATTTCATTATCCTAAAAGTAACCAGTATGATATAAGCACTTAACTATGATTTCCCCATTCTCATTTCTTTTTTATTTAGAACATTCACATATAAGTTTTTATTTATTTACATATTTTAATTTCAGATTATTGTGAGGCTACAAATAACCAGGTCAATATTTTTTAATTTGGTAGGTAGAGTCCCTCTTGTAGTTGTGTACTGTATCCAAAAAGTGAGCCATACACTGCTATCTTTTGCCCTTTAAATGGGAGCACATCAATCTCCCTTCCACTCCCCCCTCTCTAATTCCTCCTCCCACCAACTTGAATAGAGTTAAGTTTTCCTGCATTAGATCATCAACAGGCTTCATAATAAAATAGAGTTCATTGGATATTTGGATTTTCCATTCTTGTGATACTTTACTAAGAATGTGTTTCAATTCCATCCAGATTAATACAAAAGATGTAAAGTCACCATCTTTCCTTTTTGGCTGAATAGTACTCCATGGTATCCATGTACAATAGCTAATTAACTCATTCCTGAGGTGATAGGTGTTTTAGTTGTTTCCACATATTAGGGATTGTAAATTATGGTGCAAAAAACATTCTAGTGTAAATGTCTTTATGATAAAATGATGTTTTTTCTCCTGGGTAGATGCCAACTAATGGGATGGCAAGGTAAAATGAGAGGTCTAATTTGAGGATTTCTTTCCAAAGAGGCTGTATTAGTTTGCAGTCCCACCAACAGTGGAAAAGTGTCCCTCTCTCTTCACACCTGCACCAGCATCTGCAACTCTAGGACTTTGTAAATGTGGGCTATTCTCACTGGGGTTAAGTGATATCTCAGGGTGGTTTTGATTTGCACTTCTCTGATGATTAGACAGACATTTTTTAATATGACAAGCATTTTTTAATATGTTTGTTAGTCATTTATGTCTCTCCTCAGACAAGGCTCTGTTGATATCTCTTGCCCAGTGATAGATGGGATTGTTTGCTCTCTTTTTGTGGGATAAATTTGAGTTTTCTACAGATCCTAGTTATCAACCCTTTGTGAGAGTCGTAGTATGCAAATATCTTTTCTGAACGTTGTCTTTTTGCTTTACTTGTTGTCTCCTTTGCTGTGCAAAGGCTTTTCAATTTAATTAAATCTCGTTTGTTTATATTTGTTTTTGCTGCAGTTGTCCACTGAAGGCTTCCTCAAAAAATACTACCCAGGCCAACATCCTCAAGAGTGTTTCCTCCACTTTCTTCTTGAATTTTTATCATTTCATGTCTTAGATTTTAATATTTTTTCCATCGTGAGTCAATTTTTGTAAGTGGCGAAAGATGTGAGTCAAATTTCAGTTTTTTACATGTGGTTTTCCAGCACCATTTACTGGATAGGGATTCTTTCCCCAGTATATGCTTGTATGCTTTGGTTTATCAAAGATTAGGTGGCAAGTAGAGACTGGTTTCATCTCTTGGTTTTCTATTCAGTTCCACTTGTCTATGTCTCTATTTTTGTGCCAATACCATGCTGTTTTGATCACTGTGGAATGGCAATATAACCAAAGTCAGGTAGAGTAATGCCGCCAGCTTTGTTTTTATTACTAAAAATTTTCTTGGATATATGGAGATTTCTCCGGTTCCATACAAAATGAAGAACTGTTTTTTTGAGTTCTTCAAAGTATGATGTTGGTATTTTAATGGGGATTGCATTGAATCTGTAGGTTACTTTGGGTAGTATAGATATTTTAACAACATTAATTCTTACCAATGAAGAGCATGATGTGTTATCACATTTGTTGATGTCTTCTGCCATTTCTTTTCTTAGGGTTTCATAATTCTCTTTGCAGAGTTCCTTCACCTCTTTTGTTAGGTATATTCCTATGTATTTCATATTCTTTGAAGCTACTAAGAAGGAAATTCTATCTTTGATTAGCATCTGAATGTGGCTGTTATTGGTGTATACAAAGGCTACTGATTTTTGGACATTGATTTTATAACCTGAGACATTACCATATTTCTTGATCACTTCGAGGAGTCTTATAGTTTAGTCTCTGGAATTATTTTTTAAATATAAGATCTTTTCATCAGGAAAAAGCTATAGTTTTACCTTCTCTATCTTTGATTAGCATCTCAATGTGGCTGTTATTGGTGTACACAAAGGCTACTGATTTTTGGACATTGATTTTATAACCTGAGACATTACTACATTTCTTGATCACTTCCAGGAGTCTTGTAGTTTAGTCTCTGGAATTATTTTTTAAATATAAGATCTTATCATCAGAAAAAAGCTATAGTTTTACCTTCTCTATCCCGATTTGGATACCCTTTATATTGTTCTCTTGTCTGATTGCATTAGTTAGAACTTCCACTATGTTGAATAGTAGTGGTGATAGAGGACATACTGCATGGTGCCTTTTCTCAATGGAAAAGCTTTCAGTTTCACTCCATTCAGCTGTGGGTTTGCCATAGATGGCTTCAATCATTTTTAAAAATGTGCCACCTTTACCTTTACCCTATATTCTTAAGTGTTCTTGTTAGTAAAAGAGGCTGAATTTTATCAAATGCTTTTTCTGCATCTAATGAGAGGATCAAATGGTCTTTAGTTTTGCTTCCATTAATATGGTGAATACTTTATGGATTTGCATGGGTTAGCCTGCCTTGCATCCCTTGGATTAAGCCTATTTATCATGATGTGTGTGTGTATGTGAGTGTTTTTAATGTGTAGCTGTAATCTATTGGCTAAGATTTTGTTGAGATTTTTTTGAATCAATATTCATTAGTAAAATTGGTCTGTAGTTCTCCTTCTTAGTTGGATCCTTTCTGTGTTTTGGTATAAGGGTGATGTTTGCTTCACAGAATGTGTTGGGAAAGGTCCCTTCCTTTTCTATGCTTTGGAATAGGTTCTTCAGCATAGGTAGCTGCTCATCTTTGAAGGTTTGATAGAATTCTGATGTGAGGACATCTGGTCCAGGGCATTTTTTTTGTTATTGTTGGAAGAGTTTTCATTGTTTCTTTGATCTCAGTGCTTGATATTGGTCAGTTCAAGACATATTTCTTCCTGGCTAAGTAGAGGGAGGCTGTGTGATTCCAGGTATTGATGCATTTCCTCCATGTTGTCAAATATCTGGTATAGAGTTTCTAGTAGTACTCAGAGATAAATCTTTTATATCTTTATGGTATCTGTTATAATTTCCCCATTTTCATTTTTGATTGAGGTTATTAGAGATTTTGCTTTTCTATTTCTAGTTAATCTGGCTGAAGGTTTTGTTCTATTTATCTTTTCAAAGAACCAACATTTTATTTCATTGACTTTCTAAATGATTCTTTTGTCTTCAATTTCATTAATTTCTGACTTAATATTGGTTTATTGTTTTTTTTTTTCCTGCTGAATTTTGGACTGAATTCATCTTTTTTCATTTTGTTAACATGATTCAATAGATTTTTTATTGTTCTCTCTTTCTGTTTTGTGGATATAGGCATCTAATGCAATAAAATTCCCTCTTAGGTCTGCTTTTGAAGTATCCCACAGGATTTGGTAACTTGTAGCTTCATTGTTGTTGTATTTGAGGAATTTATTAATTTCCTCCTTTATCTCTTCTTTAACCCAGTTGTCATTCAGCATAAGGTTCTTTAACTTCCATGACTTCCAATCTTTGTTGGAACTGAGTTCCACCTTTCTTCGCCTGTGGTCTGAGAAGACACAAGGTATAATTTCATTTATTTTTAAATTTTGTTGTGGTTTGATTTGTGACCTAGCATATAATCTATTTTGGATTACCTTTCATGAACTGATGAGAAAAAAATGTACATTCCTTAGCTTTGGGAGCATGTGTTCTGTGTATGTCTATTAAGCCCATTTATTCTACTGTTGCATTTTAAGTCCCTTGTGTGTTTGTTTAGTTTCTGTTTACATGATCTGTCCAGGTCAAATAGAGGGGTGTTAAAGTAACTGGGTATTGTTGTATTATAGGAAATCATATTGCTCAGACCAAGAAATGTCTGTTTCATATATCTGGGAGCATTTAATTTCAGTGCATGAAATTTTGTTTTGATGTATTATTCCCTTGACCAGTATGAAGTGACCATCTTTGTCTTTCTTAACTTTAGTTGCATTAAATCCACTTGTGTTTCAAAATAAGATTGCAACCTCTCCTTACCTCTGGTTTCCATTTGCCTGAAATATTGTTTTCCATCCGTTCACCCTGAATTTTGTTTTGTATTTCAAGGTTAAGTGTGTTTTCTGGAGGCAACATATAGATGGCTTGTGTTTTTTAACCAATTGACCAGCCTGTGCCTCTGTAGTGGGGAATTCAAGCCATTCACCTTTATTGAGAGAATTGAAAAGTATGGTGGAGTTCTAGTCATCTTATTTTTTGAAGGTCCATTGCTTAGTTTTATCATTTGCACTCTTGTAGAAGCTATGTTTTCTCCTTTAATTTGTGAGTGTTTACTTTGCTGGTGGTCCATTTTGATGTACAGTGTGGAGAATAGGTTTAAGTATTTTCTGTAGAGCTTGTTTGTGGCAAATTTCCTCAATGTTTGCATATTGGTGAAAGAGTTGACTTATGCACCTACATTGAAGCTTAGTTTAGCAAGACACAGAATTCTGGTCCAAAAATGGTTTTGTTTCAGAAGATTAAAAGTATCTGACCATTCTCTTCTGGCTTGGAAAGCTTTAGCTGAAAAGTCTGCTGTCACTCTGATGGATCTCTCACTGTAGGTCAACTGGCATTTAATCCTGGCTGCTTGCAGAATTTTCTTTTTTCATCTGGACTTTGTGTAGTTTCACTACAATTGTGACTTGGAGATAGTCTATTTGTCTGGAGACAACACACAGTTTGATATCCCACCAAAGGGAATATTTCAGGATCATTAATGATACTTGGAAAGTTTTTATTTATTGAAATATCCATTCCTTTGAGATCGTCTTCTTCCCCTTCAGGAATACCTATAATTTGTATATTTGAACACTTATAATTCTCTGAGTGAATGTCCTGTTTTCCCTCTCTTCCTTTTTGTTTCTTTAACTACCTGGGTTCACTGAAGAGCTCTGTCCTCTAGCTGTGAAATTCTTTCTTCTCCATGGCCTAATCTGTAATTGATGTTTTCTCCTACTTCTTTTAGTTTCTTGATTGACTCCTTTAAGTTCTTAAGCTTGCCCATATCCTCTCTATGTTCTTCATATCCTTTGTCCCTTTTTCGGTTCTTTTTTCCCACTTTCTTGTCAATTTTCTTTATTGTTTTTGACATCAATATTTCATATTCCCTTTCTTTCATTTCCATTCATTCTTTTTATTTTTCTTTTTCAGTTTTTGGCCAGGACTGGGTTTGAACCTGCCACCTCCAGCATATGGGGCTGGCACCCTACTCCTTTGAGCCACAGGTGCTGCCCCATTTCCATTAATTTTTTATACGTTGAATCCTCTGAGTTATGTCATGATCCCTTGGGAGGAAGGTTGCTTTATTCTTGTTTTTCATGTTGCCAGAATTTTTCTGTTGGTTCCTCCTCATGTGTGTTTCATTCTTGTTCACTTTTCCCCCCTACTTTTTCTTTCTCACTACCTCCTTCATTCAACATTACCTTGTCAAAGAGCTTAGGTTTTGAAGTGCCTTTGGTATAGGAAAATCAGTGTAAAGAGGGGGAAGAGAAAAAGAAAAGAGAAAGAAGGGGGAAAAGATGGGGGGTTGAAGAAAAGAATTGAAGAAAAGCAGAGAAAAACGACAGAAAAGGAGAAATGGAGTGACAGGAGAAATGGTGGTATCTGGCAGGATGCTTAAACCACACACAAACACATCTAGAACTTTGAGGGGCCACGTAGGGTTGGTCCCTTGAAGTCAAGCTCTCCTTACCAGACTGGGCAAAATCAAGACCCCATCTCTGCCATATATAGAAAGAATTTGGCAGTATGTCACAATAAGAACTTATGAATGCTTTCTTCTAAAGGCCAAAGGTAGACAGACACCCAAGACTTAGCTTGTGGCCTCCTCAAACCAGATCAATGCCATCACCCCCACTGGACAGACCAATGCCATAGCCCCCAGTCCTCACTGAAGAGAAAAAAATTAAAAGAATAAAAATAGGTAAATAAAATTAAAAATACAATTGTGTAAGATTGAGAAGGGAAAAAAGTATATTTTAGGTGTTGTATGAGAAAGTTATGTGGGAAAAATTAGAAAAGTAGAAAAATCTCTACCAAAAGAGAAAAAAAGAGAGAGAAATAAACAGGAGAGAAAGAATAAAAGGCTGAAAAAACAAAAGAAAAATGGAAGAGCCCTTGCTATTGAAAAAAAATAAAAATAAAAAATGAAAATATAACCAAACAGGAAAAAAAAAACTAAAGAAAAAACAACAATAAAAGAGTTTAAAAAAAGAAAAGAAAAATTAAGGAAAAATGGAAAAAGGAAGCAAAAAATGTAAACCTATATATACATATATATCTGAAACTATATATGTATATATAGTTCATACATGTACATAAATTATATATATATGTGTATATATATATATATATCTTTGTATGTATATTGTAATATCTTGCCTGTAAACTAGGTGGCGCTATGGTGTTAGGAGTCACAGAACACACACTGAATTTTCTGTATATGACTGGGGTCATAAGCCATTCTCTATTTGTAAAGGAGGCTGGATCTTGTCTTCCTGACTTCTTTGCCCTCAATCTTGGCCTGTTCGCTTTATCAGCATTCAGTCTCTGTGGGACATGGGTCCCAAAGCTCTCACTAGACTTCACAGAAGGCCCATCAGACAGCATCCCCTAAAGACAACACTGCCCCTCAAGGGATGTGGGCACTACTCAGCTCAACTCAAGGATGGTCACTGGAGCTCAGCAGGCATGCCAGAGCTGTACACTAGGACTCCATGGACTTTTCCCACTGCACGGATGGTCTTCCCATAATGGTGTTGCCCCACCAGCAGCAAAATTAATAAGAGAACCTCTGAGCCCAGCATTCAACCCTGGCTACCAGATACTGTTCAAGTCTACTTGCTTCTCCAGTGGGCAACCCAGTCCAAGAGCAAAATACTGCAGAACAACCCTTTCCCATCCCCAGCCTTCCTGGGAGAGCCAGGTGGCCCATACTAAGCACCTTCCTTTTGCATAGGTTTTCCTTAGCTCCAGGCCTCTTTCTTGTCTCCTGAAGTCTCCTACAGTCTCCTGCTGCTTCACTGTGCCCCTGGAGTGATGTTTCTGGGCAGATTCCCTCAGCCAGAGTTGTCTGACATCCACTTTTGCTGTCCTCCAATGAGTAGCCCGCAACAAGATGTCTTTAGTCTGACATCTTGCTCCACCTTCCCCCCCCCATTCCCATTTCTCATTCTGGACGTACTTTATGTGCTAGAGCAGTCAATCTCTATTTTTCTCTCTCTTATCTCTCTCTCTCTTCTGTCTTTCCTTCCCTCCCTCTCCTGGCACAATAGCGATACTCAATAAATATTTGTTGAATGAATTACAAATTAGTATAATCTCAACGGATGCTTTTCATATACACTAATTAACACCATTAAACACTTATATTCTGATCCCAGGATGAAGTTAAGCTAGAAAAATGAATGAAATGTAATCACCTCTCATTTCCAGTCCAGCATTTACCAGCTTTGTCATTGTCATTACTGTTATCATTTCTGCCTTCTTACTGCACTCTTTTACTTACTGAACCTTAATTCCAAAGAGACAAAAGCACCTAATTGCACTTACAATCATTCTACCTTATAATTACCAAACCCAGCTGGAAAAGCCAGTGGAAATTCAAATTTTTTTCTGTCAAATTTCTTTCCTAAAATTGCCTGTGGGATGTCGTTAAAAAAAAAATCTATCACAATGAAAGTACAGATCTCTGACTCTAGAGATCAGAGATTCCTGACTTAGGAGTTCACTGTGTGGACCACACAAGACCAGGTCTATATTCAGAAAATGCTCAATATTATGAGGAAGAGTGAATAAATACACAAAGCTAAAAGCCCACAGACCATTTAATTCTAACATTCACCATCCAGTGTATAATCCATTGTTAAATAATTGGTAAGTATTGCCAAAGGCTTCCTTGCTTTTATAAAATAGTTCAGGATTTTTTAATTAACACAAATACCTCATGAAGTAATGAACAGAACACATATTGAGTCACTGAAAATCTCACACCCTTTGTCTAAATAATATGAACCCTAAGAATGAATTCTCACAACATCATTACAAAGGAATAAAAAGATCAATACACACAGAAATATTTCCTGAAGTTTTTATAATAACAACAAACTTAGAGAAATAATTCAAATGTTAAACAATGGGGAAATTATCATTTTTGAAGGATAAGTTATGTTACCTTTGTGGATCTCAGTTTGCCTATCTTTAAAAGGGGAATGGTATTTACTGTTGTTTTAGGGGATTAAATTAATTCATCCAGGTTAAGTATGTACATTCTCAACTGGGTCCCAAGGCATTTTCTTCTTAATAAATTCCCCTTTCTCTTGAGCTCTTTAAAGAGTTTCTGTTTCTTTCTCTTTCCAATCAAGTGATCCTAAATTTAAATGGGGAGAGGAGTGGTGGGGAAAGACAGGTACAGGGAAACATTTTCCTTTCTTTCACTCTATTTTTATGCATATATAAAACTGCAATAAATATTCAAACATAGATGACATAGATTGCCAAATATTTTACAAAACCTGTAACAATTTCATTCCAATACCATATTTTCCTATGGGCATACATACTGACAAGAGCCCAACCACTGTTAAGCACCATATGTGCAAGGCCTTATTAAATGTATACTATTTTCTCTATCTTACAAATGAGGAAATCGAGGTTCAGAAACATTATATAGCATTAGTTAATGAGACTGCGTCTCTATATAGAAGAAGTTAGGTCTTTACTCTCCGGTGAAAGTATTTGTATTTATGGAGATTGGGTGGATAAACAGAACAAAAGTAAGCAAGCTGGTGGTGGACGATGGCTAAAGGATATACCTGTTTTGAAGCCATATTTGCCTAGAAGGCTACTGTTTTCACTCAGTGTTTTCTGTGCTAATGTTGTCATTTTTGAGGTGGACATTTGTACCTTTGCTTTTACATTGCTTGTAGAAGTTACTTACTTATGATAAGGATACTTGTCTTGAAGATTTATTTGTTTCCCAAGTAATTTGTCTTTATCAGTGCTTAAGTATATATTCCTCTGGGCCGTTGAGAAATCATTTGTGTGGGACTGATGCCCCTACAAATCACTCTTTTTTCTCCAGTTCTCTCAGTGTTTGACATTTAGTGTACAAACAGACCTGCCACACTTCAAAACCAGAAGGCCTAACTACAAATGTGAACTTCTAATAGTTTTTACAGGAACAATGATACCTGTTTTAAAATCTTACTAAAACACTGTGTAGTTTACAACAGCTTTCTGACCTTTGATCTCATTTAAAAATGATCACACTTGGCAAGAAATATTCTTATTTAATGAGTCCAATTTAGAGATACATTAATGTAATGCAGATATCCCAGACCTCTCTAATTTGAAAGGTCACATTTACTTTTAATGACCTAATCATCACAGCTCAAGATTCCACTAGCCTGACAATTAGGCTGGAATTTCAAAAATTTCTTCTTCATATTTGGGTGTTTTTTAATAGTTCTCCATAAGACTTTGGTTGCAGACACCATACAGGCTCCACTCCCTTCTCCTAGCTCTGGCTTCCAGACTGTTGCTTATCAAGCCAGTGGGTATTGTGACTGCCCATCTTTCAAGGCCCAAGGACTAAGCACCAAGAACGTTATATGTATCTGCTTTCCCAAGATCCCATATTCAGAGATGTAGGGCATTGTAAGGAAAACAGACTCCAATTCAGGTTTTCAACTTGGTCCTGAATCAACTTAGCTTACAGCCAGTGTCACTGCACCTAAAAAGTTTTGACGGCTTTGGGCTGGAATATCAACTCTTTTTCAGAATTTCATTGATTATCTCATAAAACTATAGTTTTATAGATTTCTGGTGCCCAGGATTGTAACCAGACAACCTCAAATCCAGTTCATAGGGCCAGATGGCAGGTAGACTTAGCTGGGTTCCCTGGAAACAGGCTCTGGGGTGGAGAGTTGTGTACAGGAGGTTGACTACTGAAATCTCTTAACAGTGACAGTGTTGGACCTTACCTGAGTCATGAGTTGCAGAGGGCTGGGTCAGTTAGAAAGTCTACTTCCACTGCCATCATCATCACTAGTACTATCACTACTAACATCACCACAACCACTACGACCACCCTTTATGTTCTGGAAATGGAAAACCACAGAGGACTACCCTGCCCTAGCATGTTTACATACTTGCAAGGAAGATCCATCGCCATCCTTTCACTTAACCCCCACAGGACTCATATACAGGGTACTCCCTTATCTCCTATCTCCCTAAAACACCAGCACCCATTCATTTCTTTCAAAGAGTTTCTTATTAATGCTCAGTCTTCCTATTGCAATACCCTGAATAAAAGTGTTTCCTAAATTGCCAGGTGCATTATGTCATTGAGAAGAGATGGGGCTGCGAGGAGTGAGGAAGGAAGAGTTGAGCAGTGAGAGATGCTGACCCACCATCAGATTGCAAATAGGGCCTCGATTGACTGCTGGGAGGCTCCAGAACTGGGGTGACCCTTCAGAACTGCCTTAAATTGAAGCAAAGCTGACCATCCTTTGTATACCAGACGTAGCCTGTCACCCAGACTTGGGAGGGAAGTAACCTAGAACAAAGCATGTCTCTAAGGCTGAAGGCAATTTCCAGTGAGAGGAGAAAGCTGTGAGCTGTCAGCAGCCAGGTTTGCAGGATCTGGGGTGGTACCTGCATAGCAATTCTAGTCCCAGGTTACCTACTCCCATGAATATCAGTGAATTAACAAACAGGGTCAAACAAATATGAGATAGCAGTAAGTGATAGAAGATAGTGAGGAGTAGCCCAGGGAATGGCATGGGGCATATCCTACATAATTTTAGAATTCTTAAGGAGTGTTGTTTCAGCTGTGGTTCACTTTCCAGACTGGTTCCTAGATGCATTAAACTTGGAAATAAGTCACTCTCTATAGTTTTGTTTCTAAATTAATTAGCAATTTACTCATGCATATTTAATGGAAATAAAATTTAAAAACCAACTGCCACCATCCGCTGCTACCTAGTCAAAATGAGCTCCAGTCTCCCCATCATTTCCAAGGAAAGATTTTTCTTATTGAATTTCATATGAATTTGTGCAAGCTTTGATTCTAGACAGAAATTTTACAAATCACTCTTTTGTTACAGTGAGCCTGATTCTTGGTGCACTTTTTTTCCTTCTCCTAAGAGGCATTTACAGAGCTCCCATTTCTTCCCAGGTGTTATACAGTACCTTGTCAGGAAATAAAACATTTTCCATATCTTTCTACTCTTGATTACTGCCACCACAAGGCACAGATGACTTTGCCAGGACAGTGTCAGTGGAAAAGGGGAGGCAAAATGCACGCTATAGTTCCCTGAGGAGCTAAAGCTAATGACTATATGAAGACAACATTGTGTAAACTGCTCTTTGTAGATTCTAGAAGTCTAGAAATCTGGAATCTAAAAACACTGCTATCCCAGGTTGGTAATTAGAGGGAAACACGATGTGGTATGGAGGTGTTTGTTTCTTCGGTTTACATGCATTTGTTCTCCATCAGAAGAGAAGAACATGTTTAAGTACTGATGAGAAGGAACAAGGAAGTTGCTGAACAAGATCAAAGATACAGGAGATATGTTCCTTTCTGAATTAAGGAAGGAAGGATGCCCCTTCAATTGTGATTGAGGAGGGGAAGGAGCAGAGCACAAAATTGTGAACAGCTGGCTTGTTCAGGGTTATGGGTCCACCAGAATACATAGGACAGTATAGGATCAAAGGAGATGACAGATTTAGCCAGCGAGTCATTCACAAGATAAAGCTAGTACCTAGAGATACAAATGGAAGACAGGGTGAAAACTGGGAAAACACATGCTTTGGAAGAAAATTTTAAAAGCTTTAATTTGAGAGATTATCACATTGATTTTAAAAAGTGGGTATTGGAGAAAGAAGCATATAGAATCACTATATACCAGGCATCGTTCTAAGCAATCAACTCAAAATAACTCCAAAGAGTACATATAGGTCATCCTTTTCCACATTTTTTACATGAAGTAACTGAGATACCAAGTGGGTAAATCATGTGCTCAAGGTAAAACACCTAGGAAGTGGCAGAGCTGTGGTCATCGTGATTTCAACCTTAACTTCTCTCTACTTCCCTGCCACAGGCCAGAGAGTTGGATTTGACTTTGTTATTTCAAGGTGACAGCTGTGAGCAATAATGAGATCCAAGGTGTGGCATAATTGTGGGTGGCTATGGTGGAATGGGTTCTGTGCCTAGTCCAAGAAAGCTCTTCTGTCCCTCCTTCTGCAGCATCCCATGGACTTCCTGATGGTCATTGTAACTGCAGCCTCGCAGATGTTTTGTGTTCAGCTGAGCTATGGCTGGGTACCCAGTGGATAAGGTGGCTATCTGGCCAGCTGAAGGGAAGCTGCACTGGGAAGTTCAAACAGAAAGATCTATCCACATTCAGGAAGAAGTACATCCCAAAATACATGGGTAAAACACAGCTGTTTCCTGACCCTGTGCCTCATTTTTGCAAAATCTTCACTGAGTTTTCTCTTGCCAAGTGTTGTCTGTGATTCCAGACACTTGTCTGGTAGGTATTGCTTCAATAATGTCAGTTTGCAGCACCACAGCTGAACCAGGACCATTTTACAGTCGCATCATTAGTGGGAATCTAAAAAGATTTAGTTATCCCAGCAAATATGTGGAGCTCTGGCTTCCAGGCCCCATCTTTGAAAGACAGCTATTTGAGTTAGAAAGTTGTTGCCTTGTGTGTTTTCCAAGTACCAGTGCGAAGGATGCTAAAGTATGCAGTCTCTCTTAATCTGTGGAAGCTCTTAGATAAATGTCTCAAAGCTTTCTAGCTCTTCACTATGCTAGCATGAATTTGTGAGAAACAAAAATGGTGTTGTGATGCAGTTATGCCACCTGCTAACTGCAACCTTCCCACGTTACTTAAGCCTCCTGAGCCTGGGTTTTAGCATCTGTAAGATGGAGATGGTAATAGTGTGAATAAGACCATTCCAGAGAAATGCTTAAAGGAGCCTGGCTATAATAAGACATCATACATGGTAGAGGAATCAGTATTCATAGTAACTGTTTTTGCTACACTTATTGTTTGCAATTCCTTATTGCCAATTTATTCACTCTGCCTCCTATTCCTACCTGCCCCTTCACTGAAAAAGTTCTCACTAAAGTCATCAACATTATCCTTCATGCTGACGCTAAGGGATACTTCACAGTTCACATCCACGAGGTCCTCTCAGCAGTGTTTAACACCGTTAACCATTTCCTCCTTCTAAAGCACATTCTCTCAGCTCTGCACTAACATCAATGAGACCTAACTATGTGTCAGCCGCTATTCTAAATACTTTCCATAAATATCTCATCTACCTACACAATTGATCTTGTCCTTAGCCCAACTCTACAGATGGTGGAAAAAGGCTCAAATAATTTGTTTTCACCATAGGTCACAAAGCTAGTGCATGACAGCCTGAGATTCAGAGTTATATTTGATATAGTCTAGCTTACTATCCTATACTCTCTTCTTGTCTCACTTGACACACTGCAATCTTGGTCATAGCTTATGGTATGCAAGTGCTACATTAAACACTATGTGTATATGTGCATGTGGATAGGTAGACAGATCCATTAGTTGATAAGGTACATAAAGATTTTAATCCCAGCAATATACTGATGAGATCAATATTATGATTCTGTCATTATCTACATTTACATGAAGAAAATGAGTCTCAGAAAAATTAAGTAAATTGCTCAAAGTAACTTGTTGATAAATGACAGAAACATGGTTTGAACTCAAGCCTGTCGAATTTTATGTTTGCTTTTGGTCATTACATAATACCTAAGTACAAATGCCAAAAAGTACCCTCTCCAACTTCATGTAAGGTTGAAATAAACTAGAACAGAATGGATTTCAGCTATAAAGTACTGAAATATCCATGTGTCTATTCAGGTGTGACTTTGCAAGAGTGGAGCTTGGCATGCAGACCTGATAGCCTCAAACTGTTTCTGAAATAATGAATGCAATCCCCAAGCCTCTTCAAAGCCTGGTGATTAGAGCCTTGATGAAAACACCTAGGCCTCATTTGTAAGAGGCATGGTCAGGCAGAAAAATGCCGTTTTAGCTTTTGTGCTTAAACAACAAGAAAAGCTTCTGACCTTGGGCCTCTAAAAATCAGGATGCTTATCTACTCTATTAAGAGTGAGGAGCACATCCTCCCTACCCCCAGTATGGCCCTAATTGTACCAACAACCCACCTATATCTAATAAAGGCAGAAAATGATATCATTCAAGGGAATTGTCAATGATTGTCATTGCCACAAGTAATCAATACCATTTCATAATTTAGCAAGTCTCTATGTGTGATTTTTCTGAAGAATATAAATAATGTACACTAAATTATATTTACTAGAAGTATATTTTAATCCTAAAGTTGGAATTAATACAATGAATGTCTAAAACCACCTTGAAATGGGAAAAGCAAACATTTTGACTACCTAACTAACACTTTATAAGGCTTTTAGGTAACTTGCTTAATAGTGATTTCTACAGAGAAGTAAAATATGTAAAATTTTTACATGAAAATGAAATATTATAATATAAGCAAGAGGCTTGTCAGCATTCTCACATTTTGGGGGTGGGAGGCAAAGGTACAAATTCAGAAGCTTATTAAACTGGAAGAGTAATGACTATGTCTGTTTCTTAGTTATGAAATATTTTTATTCCTAATGTCAGAGATAGACCCTACGATATTTATGCCCTGTGTGCAATGAATCTGTATTCAATATTTGGGCAACATGGCAGGGGAAAGAACTTATCTCCTAAAGTGATTCTAAAATTACATTCAACTTAAAGCATTATCTCAGAATTGAACACAAAGTTCTAAGTTAAAGAGAAAGTGAGTTTTTATTTTTTATTTTACTTTTTTTTTTTTTTGGCTTGAATTGCCAAAGAATTTGCTTTAGTTCTCTATTCACTTTGCCAACAGACATGGCTAGTTTTATTAAGCACTTCTGTACCTGAATGATAATTTTACTATGGACTCTTGCTCTCCCTCATCACCACTTGCTCATTTTTACAAAGAAATCTATTCGTCTTTAGACATTAAAGTACAACTGAATCTTTTATTATCATTGTGATATTTGGAGGTCTTCCAGCACACACCAGATTATAAGCCAGTAAAAAGGTCGCCTTCTATAAGCATCCTGAATTTGTTCTCTTTTAAACATACAAGTGAAAATCCAATAGAATCTCAAGGCATAGAGTTCTCAAATTATACCTTATATATAAGAATTATCTGCAGAGTCTTCACCCCACACCCCAGATGCTGAGTTTGTGAGGAAGCATAAGTTGGGACTAGGAATCTGCATTTTTATAATTTATTCAAATATTTTTTATTTAAGTGGTCCATAGATTATACTTTGACATAATTCCCCTGACACGTAGACATATTATAATCTACAGGTAATTTTGTATAAGTAGAGTTTGAATACTAGAGTGGACAGCCTGTGTTTGACTGTAGATTCTGCCATTTACCAGCTATGTAGCTTTGGCCAAATGATTTCACCTCTTATTCCTTGTTCCCTCATCTGTAAAAAGAGTATATTAATCTTTGTCCTGTACCTCTCAGAGTTCTTAGGAGGATCAAATGAAATTGTAGCCTTCTGTGGCAGAGATATGTGATCAATCACTTCTTTACACTTTCGTCCCAAGCACACAGCTAGCCTGACTTTACTAGCCTCTTCACTGCAATTAGTGGGGCCATGTGGCTGTTTTCTGGCCAATGGAAGGTGATGCGTATTACTCCCCTCCAGACTCCACCTGCCATAGGCTATCTCTTCCCTGTTCACCACCTAGATGAAAATTCTCAGAGCAATCTTCGACCCAATGTATGTAATATGGTCAGCTTTGGACCCAAATTACTACTTAGAGTTGGGAGCCCCCTCTTTGCCTACGTGTACTGAATGGAAGCATGAGCAAGAAACAAATGTTTACTGGGTTAACACACTCAGATTTTGGGATCATTTGTTACTGCAGATAGTCTATTCTGCAAACCATACAGTTTTATATATATGCAAGAAATTAAATGAAAGGACAATACCTGGGGTAGTGCAAATCCGTACTGGTAGGCCAGCCTGGCATTTTTAGAATAGGTATTGGATCTTCTCCTTAAAAGTACCTCTTCCCTATGTACTCATTTATACCACTGGGCAGCTTGCTGGCAGCGAATCACAGAAATATAGGAATTAGGATGGTAGAACAAAGACATTGTCAGCAATGAAAAGTAGGGATGAGATACATATATATAAGGGCATGAATGGATAGATGGGGAGTGGTAGATTAGGGCAGCATGGAAGTCTAAGATCGTTGAAGAGTTTGACTCTGGAGCCTGGCAAGCAACCAAGAGTCAAGGAACACCACAGAAAATAACAGAAAATGAAACTAGGCACTTTGTCCAGAGCCAATTAACATATGAGGGCAAGTGGTCAGTATGAGCCAGAAGATTGGAGAAGGTGGCTCAAAGTCCAAGTCTTTTCTGTACCATCTGAAATTATAACTATTCTTCAAGATGCAACCCAAATGCCACTTCCTTTATTAAACCCTCAATTAAATTAGGAGCTTTGAATCCAGAGTTTGTGGACATTAGAGGTGGAGGACTAAACTTGCATAGTGTTCCTAAATTCTCTGAATTTAAATGCAAAATTATGTTCATATTTCTAGGGATAGAGTCCTTATTTTCATCATCTTATTTTCTCCTTCCTTCCTTCCTTCCTTCCTTCCTTCCTTCCTTCCTTCCTTCTTTCTTTCTTTCTTTCTTTCTTTCTTTCTTTCTTTCTTTCTTTCTTTCTTTCTTTCTGATAGGTTCTCACTTTGTCATCCTTGGTAGAGCGTCATGGCATCATAACTCACAGCAACCTCAAAGTCCTGGGCTCAAGTGATTCTCTCGCTTTAGCCTCCCAATTAGCTGGGACTACAGGTGTCTGCCACAACACCTGGCTATTTTTTACAGATGAGGTCTTGCCTATGAGCTCAAGCAATCCACCTGCCTGGGCCTCCCAAATACTGAGATTACAGGTGTGAGCCACTGCACCTGGCCTAATCACCTTATTTTCATAGAGGGAGTCTCAAAATGTTTCAGAATCACTTTATTGGTTTTGTGAACATATGAAAAGCAAATGTTTTTTCTTACCCATATCTTTATCCCTAAGCTCAACACCAAGTAGGTGCTAGGTAAATGATCACTGAATGGATACATGTGTCTTTCTCTGATTCTCCAAGTTGAAATTGCTGGCTTGGTCTTTGTGATTCCCAAATCTCTTGATTTGTAATCCCTTCTGGTGTTTCTTACAATTTCATTGTCTCTAAATTCATTGCTTACTTGCCTATGTATACTTGCCTTTTTTCCTGGTCTGTAATCACATAGAAACATTGAAGGTAAGTAAGCTCTGTGTAGCTTATTCCTCTTTTGCCTAAAATAGAAAATGGCATAATTCAGTATATCCATTATCTCATTTTGATTTTAACAATCATCATTAAAGCTCCATAGTGTCATCATCCCCATTTTACAGATTATAATCTAAAGATCAGCAAGATGATATGAGTTCCTTGGGGGTCATTAGATAGTAAGTAGAAAGCTTGGAGTGAAATTCTTGTCTATCTGGTATTAAAGTCTTATATTATTTTTATATTTTAGTTTACAATATTATATTATAACATAATGTAATATATTGTTGTAGTTGTCCTTCAATATTGTTGGTTTGAATTGACATGAACCAAAGCAAATTTTTTAATCTTATAAATATTACAAATACATGACCTACCAGTAAATCAGAACCCCTGATCAGGTCCAATTAGCTCACTTTACAGGTATCGTGGGAGATTTACACGCTCAAAGTCAAACATCCAATAAGCGGTGAACCTGGGTGTCTTGCTTCCTGTATCGGTGTTCTTTCTTCCACTAGGTTTAGTTCCCCCTTGTTTCCTTGGTTCTTGCTGTACTAGCGTGAGATCAATGGGTCAACAAATACAGGCAAATTTCTATAAAAAGGTATGAAATGTCTTTACTGCTTAATTTAGCTCATTAAATATTTTAAGATATCTTTTGACAGCTAGTAATGATCATCATTCTTGATTAGACAATGCCTTTTCATGCATCTAATTTTCACAAATTTTTTCTTTCAGGTATTGTTTTTAAAATGAAAGCAGAAATGTGCCAGGTTTTATGATAAATGTAATTTACTTAATTCAAAGCAATTTCAGTCCCTCATTAGTAATAAATTAAATATTACAGAGAATAGATTATTTTAATGTGTCAAAAAGAGCCTATCACTAGGTATAACTTAAGAGGTCAAAGTGTATATTTTATAATGATCAGCCATATACAATATTTCCAATCCAGCTGACTCTCACATTCTATTACTCATAAGAATTACCCAAGATATACTTTTTTTAGTTACAAAGTGAGCCAAATATAATGAGAAAATAGAAAACAGAATTATAATTTATATCTAATAATTATTAGAATGATATTTGGAACTTTTTCACATCATGGAACTATGGTATCACCAGGAGAACATACATTTGTTTATTTCTATGTTACTTCAACACATCTCTTCAAATCACATAACTAAAAAAAAAATTAATTATTTTTGTGCTGAGTTTTCCAAAACAATACCAGTGAAAAGCAAATAGATATACTAAAACTTCAAGATACCAATTGAGAGTATCTGTTTAGTTAATTTTTCTTTTGATGTTTTTCTTTTTTTTACCTAAATGTTTATAAGCAATATCATTTTGTTTTTCTTAACTAAGGTCAACTGCTAGGTGAATTCAATCAATGATGTAATCAATCATAAAAGAGGAGCTTTGATTGAAAAATACCCCAGAAAAATGGCAAACTTGGGATCAAATATATATTGACCGTATAGAAAGACAGTAAATCAGGTCTTTCAAATAAAAGTGTTTGGCTTTCTGTGAGAAATATAATAAATGTTTTTTAAATAATTTTGTTACCAAATTTTTAAAAAGCAGGGAGTACTAAATAATTCATTAGCAGAAAAGCTAATAGGCACACATATTATAACAAAATTTTATAAAGGATGAAATCATATCACCAAAAAGGATAGAAATTTAACATAAGTACAAATGATTATAAGCAAGATTCATTCATTCTATAGCTTTGAATAAGTGCCCACTATTCTCAGCAAACAAACAGGACCAGTGGTACTTGCTGAGGAGGTGACTACAGCAAGAGACTCACAGTCTTGTCCTCCAGAAGTTCTCAGCCTGTTGTGGTGAAAACAGTGCAGAGCTAACTGTAACAAAAGGTGTCTAAGGAAAGAACCAGATAAGAAAATGCAGAGCAAGTTTAATGAAAGAAGTAGGCCATTCCAACAGGGGAGATGTTTGAAATTACATAGTGAGTGTCCAGAGCTGGCACACCAGTGGAAATGATAGCCAGTCTCCTGAGAACTCTACTCATTCTAATACAGTATGATAAGATTATGTTAGAGATCCAAATGGAGTATGCGAAGGAGCACAGGAAGATCGGGAAGGCTCTTTAAGAAGGTCACATATGAACTGAACTTAAGGAATAACAGAACATACCGCTAGAGAAGTAGGAAAGGGACCGATTTTACTATTGATTAAACTCACCCAGCAGTTGACCTTAGTTAGCTTAGAGAAACAGAATGATCCTACTTTCAAGCATTTAGGTAAAAAATGATCAATGGGAAAAGTAAGGTCTTAAGGACCATGTTAAGATATCTGAATTTTTCCCTGTGGGCAAAGGTGAGCCATGGAAGGGATGTAAGCAGAGGAGCAATGTGGTTATATTTCCATTTGAGGAAGATCCCTCTGGCTATAGTGTAGAAAGTTGATTAGAGAAGGGAGTAGGAGGGAAAGCAGGGAAATCATAGAATTAATTTTTAAGTGAAAGATGATTAGTGCCTAAGAAGGTAGTGGTGGTAAGGCTAGAAAAAGTAGAATTTATTCAACAATAAAGGTAGAATGGAAATTATAAATCTTACAGACACCGTTAGGTAGAATTGACTGGACACGGTAAGTGATTGGATTTGGGGGTACAGTGAAAAAGGGGAAGATTTGCTCTTAAGATTTCTGCTTGGCTAACTATAATATTAGCATTATATTCAAGTATATAATATAGAAGGTCCACATTTCAATGAGAGTGGTGGCAGGGTGGAAATTTGGAAAGAAGAAAGTGAGAACTTATCAGACTCCATGCAAGTAAAAAACACTTATTTTTTGTCACTGTAGTCCCAGCGTCTTGACTGAACCAATATCATAAATGAATTGCTTTTGAAGTGCCATAAAAGGTATTTGATTCTATGAGCTCTGCTACAGAGTGACAAGAAAGCCAATTTCATGTACTGATGATACCGGATTTCTAACACTGGATTTCCAGGCTCTTGGTCTTGACGATTCGATGAATAAATCGACAGACCACAGAATGAACAGTGGTTTTATTTACAACTCAAAGAAACCAAACCTCCTTGCAGGGCAGGATGCAAGTGT
>CAUYQV010155976.1:0-15250 GCA_963574575.1 Galagoides demidoff | reverse complement strand
CCACAACGCCCGGCCATTTTTTGGTTGCAGCCATCATTGTTGTTTGGCGGGCCCGGGCTGGGGATTCGAACCCGCCACCTTAGGTGTATGTGGCTGGCGCCTTAGCTGATTGAGCCACAGGCGCCGAGCCAGAATCTTGCGTTGTTAAGTAATCTATTAAGTAAAGTATGGGTACCATTAGAAAGTTTTATTGCTAGCATTTTTTAGTACTTATTGTTAAGAACATAACATGATCCTCACTAGTTATTTTATAACACCCAGGGAATACATGCCAACTTTGGAGGAGTTCTTTGAAGAAGCCATTGAACAGGCAGACCCTGAAAACATGGTTGAAAATGAATATAAGTAAGTAATGTTTTTAATGAGCTGATTTTCATTTTCTCCAATACTTTTTCTTAGGAATTTTGTATATATACTAGAAAGCTCATCAAGCGAGCCAGTTAATAATAATAGTAGTTTCCTCCTAGATGAGTTTATGTTCCAAGTCCATGTTACTACACCCCCTGATTTCAAGATTTATTCCTAACAAGCATGACTTGAAATCACCCTTGTTTCAAAACATAAGAAAAAAAAATCCCTCAATTCCACATCTCCCTCCAACAAGTACCCCTTCTCACTATCTCCTTCAGAGTACGGAATCTCTAACCCATTATTATAATTAGGATTCTCATTTCCTTACCTGCCATTATCTCGTCAGCCCACTCCAGCTGGAGTCTTCTCCACTGAATCAGCTCTTAGCAAGGTCACCTGTTCTCTTTGCATCCTCTCAGCAGCATTTGCCAGGTGGCCTGCCCTACGGTGTTTTTTCTTGGCATCTGTGAAGCTCTACCCTCCTGCTGTTTGCCCTTCCCCTCAATACCCCCTCCATCTCAAGTCTCCAATGCCTGATTTCTCATCCTCAGCCCTCACATTCTGGAGTACCTTCAGGACTCAGTGTCAGCTTCTTTATCTGGAACCCTCTGGTGAGACCACAGAGTCTCATGGTAAATAGACATTTTATAGGGTAGTGATTTAGAGGCAAAGGGACCTCCTGTCAGAACACATAGGTTCTCATCCCCTCCACCACTTACTGACGAGGACGGCTCGGCGAAGTCAGTAATGTAAGCCGTATGTCTCTTTTCTAATCTGTTAAACAGTTACAGTACCTATCCCACAGTCTACTCTGAGGATTAAATAAGATGACTGACTTTGAAGCATGGATAGCACGTAGTTACCACTCAATATTCCTGACTAGTGTGACTAGAATTGTTAGTTACCTGTCTTAACAGGTCTGTGACTGTGGTCAGTGCTCCTGCATCAGCCTGTGATCTTTATGCATAAGTCTAGTCTCCTGCTCTAAACTTCACAGTGAGGGCCTCCTCGATGGAGCTCACCTCTACCTCCCTCCATGCCTTCTCTTTGCTTATTTTCTCTGCTTTAACCACGTGGGCCATTTCTCTTCACCTAAAAGGTCTTTCCTCTCTGGACCTTTGTGTTTACTGTTTACTTGATGAACCACTTGTCCCCGAGGTCTTACTTCAATCCCCTGGCCAGCATGTGCCTCCTCCCCCCGCCCCAAGCCCTTCTTCTCTTTTCTGGGTGCAGTTCCTAAACTGGTCTCACACAGAGCTGTGTGTCAGGTGCTGTCTACGTACTAACTTTACACCACTTTATAGTTCAGGAAACTCAAACACAGATGGTATATAATTTACTGATATCCCAGCTGCTAGTAAAGGCAGAGCCAGGAAAATCATTCTGGCCTCAAGAGTACTTTTCAGTGTGAAAAGTGTTCAGGATGCACAGCTGTGTGTCACCATAATCCAGGCGTCTGGCTCAAAAGTGTTGAACATATATTATTGTTACATAGGACTAGGTGGATTTTTTCTTAAAGTGACAGTTCTCTAGGATTGGTTTAAGACCTCGAATGGTATGGATCCATGAAGAATAAGAAAATGTACTGATGGGTAATTTTGAAAAAGGTTAAAAGAATCAAATTATTTCAGAGACGTGTCAGTGAAGATGGCTCTTAATTGTTTTGGCAAAGAGCTCACAGCAAGCCTTCACTTGGGGCGAGTCCCCCATGTCTGGGGCAGTTTGGTTAAGTCTTTAGTGATACCAGGACATCCCAAAGCTAATTTAGGCTCATTTACAGGAGGTGACCACCTGCCCAGTGGCTCACGCATATAAACCTAGCATTCTGGGAGGCCAAGGTGATAGGATCACATGAGGTTAGGAGTTCTAGACTAGCCTGAGCAAAGTGAGACCCCATATCTACTAAAAATAGAAAAGTTAGGCATGGTAGCACACACCTCTTGTCTTAGCTATTTGGGAGTCTGCGATAGGAAGATTACTTAAGCCTAGGAGTGTGAGGTTGCTGTGAGCAAGGCTGAGGTCATGGCAACCTTGATCTGGGTTACAGAGATTCTGCCTCAAGAAAAAAAAAAAAATGGGCGGTGCCTGTGACTCAGGCACCAGCCCCATATACCAAGGGTGGTGGGTTGAAACCTGGCCCTGGCCAAATTGCGACAACAGAAATAGTTGGGTGTTGTGACGAGCACCTGTCATCCCAGCTACTTGGGAGGCTAAGGCAAGAGAATCGCCTAAGCCGGAGAGCAAGGCTGGAGGTTGCTGTGAGATGTGATCCCACAGCACTCCACTGAGGGCAACAAAGTGAGACTCTGTCTCTAAAAAACAAATCAAACAAACAAAAAACAAATAAACCAGATAGCTAATCTGTGAATTAAGGGGATGGGAAAGACTTCCAAACACTAAGAAATGGAGTTAAGCATGTGTATTGAAGATTCTTCAAAAGCATTATCCGTTTCTGGAGTATTATCCTTAGAGTTTCTCCTTCTTACCCTATTACAGCCTGTTACTTCTGTGTTTCATTAGGCAACAGTCCATGGAGTCTCTTCTTGACATCACTGCTTACTGTAGTGGCTACTAGATGTTTCTTGTTTAGTGTTTGAGCCATTTTTATTCATTGAGGTTGGTATTAAGTAAATTAGAGATATATAAAATTGAAACCCAAACATTCATTAACATGATCAAAAGTCAATGTTTAATTTATAAATATTCTGAAACTCACATCTGCAGATGACATTACAAGTATAGATATCAACTCTCTGAACACAAGCATCTATTATGAGTTTATTTTTTTCCAAATAGATGGATGATTCCTGTTGTATAAGTACAGCCTCTAACCAGTACTGGACATACAAACTCTTGACTTGTTAAAATTAAATGAATGTAAACTTTTAAAATGTTTGCTGCATATGAGCCTGCCTCTTCAGCCTGTTGGCTTCTGTGATTAGTTATGTGGTCAATCTGATGTATGATTTGTAAGTGGGCTACACACCTATTTAGGAATAGGATTAGAATGAGAAGAATCATATTTTGTGCTGTTTACCTCAAGTATAGAATTTCACATGGCAGAATTATATTAAGAAGAAATAGTTTTCTAGTTCTGTAAGACTGCCATCTCTCTTTATAGGGCTGTGAACAATTCAAATTATGGTTGGAGAGCCCTGAGGCTTTTAGCACGGAGAAGCCCTCACTTCTTCCAGCCAACTAATCAGCAGTTTAAAAGTTTGCCAGAGTATCTTGAAAACATGGTGATAAAGCTAGCCAAGGAATTACCAGTAAGTAATACAGATTATTTTCATATCTTTTAGTTGACAGTGTCTTTAAAATTACTATCATTATTTGAGCAAAGAGCTAAATTTAGAGTTTAACATGCAGAAAAAGTGATCCACAAATTCCCATGTTTTAAAGGGAAAAATACATTTGTATACATAATTTAGTAAGAAACAATTTTCTATACAGCATAAGCATATAATTTAATGTAAACAGGACTTCATGTAAATTATTATCCACCTTAAACTCAGACATGCATTTTCTCTGGTTGCCAATGCATTATTACTATCTTTATGAAAGACAGGATCTAACAGCAGTAGGAAACTTGGCCTTTCTACCCTGTTCTCTTTCCCAGCACCATTTTCTGAAATGGTATTGCTACAATAATGTGTGCCTGAAAATCTGCTATTACTTAGAAATTTTTAATGGCACTGTTGCTCCCTGTGCTGTCTTTGTTAGCTGTTTGCAAATGTGCTTTCTCCCCACCTCCCTACCTCTCAGGTTGAGGGCTTCCCCTGTCCACTCCTACAGAGTAAAGCTGGCCCTTAGGACCCTTACCGGGCATTTAATGTTCTTGATAAAGGTCTGAAGTCCTGTACTCAGAAGTTCACAGCCTATCTGTGAACATTAAACAAAAAAATTTCCAGTTGTCTTTTACTTCAGAGGTTGGCATTCTTTTAAATATTCTCTTTTCTCATTTTTAGCCTCCTTCTGAAGAAATAAAAACAGGTGAGGATGAAGATGAGGAAGATAATGATGCTTTACTGAAAGAACATGAAAGTAAGAATTAAATTCTTTTATCTATTTTACAAAGTTGGAAAAGATTGGGGTTCTTTATTGAGAAGTACATTATTTAATTTGGTCTACTTCTCAACTACCATTTTATCTCAGCTCTGTTTCTTATAGTGAGGAATTAAACACTGCATAAAAACTGTAAAAATATTGCATAAAATGCAATAATGGTACTTTAAAAAGTAAGATACATTTGAAGGTGACCAGTACCTCTGTTAATTTATTGGGGATTTCAGGGGGAGTAGTTTAGTTGGGGGAATGTCTTCATAATTGTAATAGAGGTAACAGCTCTATTACAGCTTTGATCATGATTGTAAGAGCAGTAGTCAACTTATGGAGAATTTATTATCTCCCTTTAAAATAAAGCTTATGAAAGTGATTAATAATCCACTGCCCATAGCATTCCAGGTCTGCTGTATACTTATGTGTGAAGTCTAAGAACATGTGCAATCCTAATTTATATTCTGTTTTCTAGGTCCTGATGTTCGGCGAGACAAACCTGTAACAGGGGAACAGATAGAAGTATTTGCCAACAAGCTGGGTGAACAATGGAAGATTCTGGCTCCCTATTTGGAAATGAAAGACTCAGAAATTAGGCAGATTGAGTGTGATAGTGAAGACATGAAGATGAGAGCTAAGCAGCTCCTAGTTGCCTGGCAAGATCAAGAAGGAATACATGCAACACCCGAGAATCTGATCAGCGCACTGAATAAGTCTGGATTAAATGACCTCGCAGAAAGTCTAACTAATGACAATGAGACAAATAGTTAGCTTCTTTCTTTTTTTTTTTTATTAAAACTGTGATAAGATTTTGTTACCAAGCAGCATTTGATAAGAGGTCCACTGGTTTTGGTAAACAATAAACATTTTTATAACAGTTGTTGTACAATTGACTGGTGCTCCAAGAACAACAGAACACATATGGCTCAAGCCAGAGTTTGGGGAGGATGAGAGGTGTGGGAAAATGGCCTATAATGAAGTGACCTCAAGATCACAAATATTTTTATTAAATAAATTAAATGTATTTAGAATGAAGTTAAAGTAAGCAATATTAAGGGCTATGTTAATTTTCTATACCAAATTAGTTTCCTGCATACTGTTAATAGTTACCAGAGTAACACTTTCTGAAACCACAAGTGCTATTCTTTTTCATGCTTTAAAGCAGTGGATCGGCAAAGGATGGTCTGCTTGCCACTGGGTTTTGTGATTCAAATTGTATTGGCCCCGCCCAGCTCTATTCACACACACTGTCTCTGGCTCCAGTTGTACTAAAACACCACAAGAGATACTTTATAGCCTACAAAGCCTAAAAGAGAAGTTACATGGCCCACTGCAGAAATGTTTGCCGACCCCCAACTTTAAAAGAAAACCTCATTCTATCTAGCCTTACAAAATTTATTGACCTCCCAAGACTTTAAATTACCTCAGGGATTACTGTGAAGTTCCAATGTGATGTGTGTGAAAGCACCCTATACACAGCAAAGCTCTACAGAGTAGTGGCTAAAGAGAATACCATCTACTTTTCCTGTTCCCTCATAAGCATTTCCCTTTAGGACTCTGAGATTAGATAATCATTGTTTTTAATTCTGAACAAGGGCTACTGAGTGTGTATTACAGTGTAAATACTCTTGCTTGGGCCTAACTTCACTAACTAGTCAAGCTGTGGATCTAGCACAGCTCGAATGTTAAAATGGCCTCAGTGTTAGTGGCATAGCATATAAGGCACATTCGGGAATCAAGACATTTTTTGGCCTACTCTCCCTTCTCAACACCTTACATGCAAGGCTAACGTCCTATTTAAAACAACACTGGCATAAATCCCATTTCTACTTAAAAAATCTCTTTGGAATAATATTTTAGACCAAATAAGATGAAATCAAGTTTTTATAATGACAAGGAATTACAATTTTTAAAATTCTAATACATTCCATACAAGGCTTTGTCCTAAGCCTACCTCAGGTGGTATAGAATCTACAAAATCAAGCAAATTAGAAAATTCTAATTGCTAAATTCACGTCCTCATAAAATTGCTCTAACCAAATGAGACAGTTAATAAAGAATTTGCAAAGCGGCATACAAACATAAAGGAATTACAGTTCCCCACTGTAGTCTGCATACCCCACCCAACAGAGTGCTGACTGCCAACAGTCAAAGTTAGATGAGGAAGATATTTACAAATAAGTTTCCCTGAAATGCTTATTTTCTCTCACCTAGTGTTCTCAGATTACATCATATTAGATTTGAGAGGAAAATGGCCATTATTCTCTAGGAATCTAATA
Organism: Galagoides demidoff; assembly: GCA_963574575.1. Classification (NCBI taxonomy): domain Eukaryota; kingdom Metazoa; phylum Chordata; class Mammalia; order Primates; family Galagidae; genus Galagoides; species Galagoides demidoff. Next base: position 8,564 of record CAUYQV010155976.1, on the reverse strand, counting down.
GTCACCAGTGTAACACTCTGCAGAGCATTAAAGCAACCTATGCAAAGATATGAGATGTCATGATAATCCCCAAACTTTATTTCTATGAATAACGCAAAGAAAATCAAACAAGCTAAAATCCATCCTTTATCCTTTCACTAGCAATCTCTGAAACAAAGATAATTAGAATGTATTAAAATGTAAGAAACCTCTATCATATTTAAATATCTCATACACTTGGTGTTTTTCACAATTACTTTAAAATCACTAATGTTAAATTTCAAAATGGACATTAAGATTTTGAGAATCAGAGAGGAAAAACAACTAAGCCAAGGAATGAATCTGAGATAACATCACTGCATTCAGCATTCAAAGAAGTCTTAATTTTACAACTCTGTATTTCAGTTTAAACATAATACGGGCAGGCAAAGATGGTATTTTTCAATCAGTGGTTAACAGCACAGTAATATCTACCATTTGCAGAAATTATGTAGCATTAAACATATCTCAATCTTCAGCCAAGCTCCAACACTCAAAAACAAAAGACTTGAGGTCCAAAGCTGTTAATCCCTCTTTTTTTTTTTTTATTAAATATCCTCATTTTCTAAAAATAAACACCCAGAGCTTGTCAACGTTTTTTTAAGATTACTACAAAACCATTCCAAAGTTAAGTGCACAACCCCTAGTACATCAGAGAGACAATAATAAATGTATAATCAATGTGCTATGCTATTATTGATCACTATTTTAAAGTCATGAAAAGCCAGCAACAGTAAGGCTGGACAAATACTTGATTGTGCCCATGTCTCCACGGGACGGACAGCAGCACTGAGTAACACAATGAGAGGAACACTTCCTTTTCCACCTTCCTGGAAAAATTTTTATTAGATAAGGCAAAGGATGGACAGCTACTGAATGGTGGTGTGAACCATGCGAGAACAAATAGGTAATAGGTGTGCAGTAAACATCCGCTTGCTGAACCTTGGACTGAAAAGTGAGAAAATTTATCACAGAAGGTAATGGTTGAAAGGCATTTCAATTCATCTTTTTTAAATTAATGCAATAAACTTAAAAAAGGTCTTCTTGTCACCTTTATACAAGGCAGCAATCCCAAGATAATTTTCTTTTATGCCATTTTCTAGGGTGATATGGTCTACCTCTGCCCTCTTGTTCCATATGAGGGGAAAAATAAAACCACCTAAAATGTCATCCTTTAAATTTCTGGATTACCAAAATGATCAACAAATAGTATTTATTTCACACCTAAGCATAAATAGTTACAACAAAGATTACTGTTCACTTTCCTCTTCCATTATTTCAACTCTGCGAGGCCCATAGAGAAGAACGTAAGCGATGTGCCAGTCTCCACCACCAGAGAGCCGCAAGATATCTTCTGGTGTTACGATGCTGACCTTATCATCATCAAACTTAATCCATTCATCTAAATAATGAGAAGAAAACAAAATTGATATTATACATGACTGTCCTCAGAGTTCCACTGCAGAACAGGTCCTGAGTGGTTTGACACCCAGCAGCACTCTCTGCCTACACCGTGGCTCAGGCTCCAGACCACTGCAGGGTCTTGAGGTTGCAACTATTTCAATGACACTATCTAAAGCATTATTTTCCTTTTCCACCTTCTTTCTCTTGAGAGGACTTTTGAAATTTTCCAGAGGCTACATAAAATGTAATAATATAATAGACTAAATGCAGAAACTGATAGAAGAATCCACCTGTTTTTTAGTGGGCCAGGTGAAAGAAAGACATTATGTATAAAAACATAAAATAAATACTATTCCTTGCAAATATTTATTATTTTGAAAAATGCCATTTTAAAAATGTTATTTACATTAATATGTAATGTGTTCATTAATGTCATTTTTAAATAAATTAACTTGCTGGGGACAGTGGCTCACACCTGTAATCGTAGCACACTGGGAGCCAGATGTGGGTAGACTGGCTGAGCTCACAGGTTTAAGACCAACCTGAGCCAGAGCAAGACCTCATCTCTAAAAATAGCCGGGCATTGTGGCAGGCGCCTGTAGTCCCAGCTACCCAGGAGGCTGAGGCACGAGAATCACCAAAGCCCAAGAGCTGGAGGTTGCTGTGAGCTGTGATGCTACAGCACTCTACCAAGGGTGACAAAGTGAGACTCTGTTTCAAAAAAAATAATTAATTTTTTTAATTTCTTGTTTGGATTTCTAATTAATAAGTAATTAAGAGATACGAGCTGGCAGCTACTTTCACAGTGCTCTACGATGCTGCTGTTTTGTGGAGAAAGGTGAACAGTCTGGGAGAAGTGAAGGTGAACATTTGAGGTACGCTGCTGTGTGAAGAAGCTACCGCTGCCATGTCATGCTGGGAATAAAACCTGCCCAAAGGATGTAATCCTTTGGATTGAACACCAAGTTTTTACTAAAGTGGCCATTAGCATTATTTGTCTTTTACAGTCACGTGGATACAAAAACAAAGAAAATTTGTCAATTATCAAAAAAAGAAATTGAGAGTTACAAATCTCTCTGAGGAAAGCATCCTAAGAGCAGCTTGTTTCTACTTGCAAGGATGCACTCATCTGTCCCTCCCCCAGACAGCCTGCTGGGCCTCCCCACCGCCCTCCCCTCAGCTCTGGCCTGGGTTTCATCTGCCCTGTGCCCTGCCAGCTGCCCTACAAAGCCTTCTGGACAGGCAGGCATTACTGAGGGTTATGTAAGCCCAGGAGGCCACCCTGGACCCTGTCTTAAAGGATTCTTAAAAATAAAACAATATTTTGTTGGCGGGGGGAAGACACAACCCTCATGAACAAATTTCTCAATAATTATGAAGCTAAAGGGAGAGACCTCCCTAAAAACCACCTCTTTTTGGAGACCAAAAAGTTTGATATAAAATGTATAATAAATACATTTTTTAACATTTGGGAAGAAAATAGACTCTTTACCTTGTTTCCTTTTGACCCATGACACATAATGACCCGAAGAACTAGACCTTCCCTGGTGTGTTAACACTGCTTGTAAATCATAGTATCCACAATTATTAGAGCCGATATCTACAGAAAGATATAAATCATTAACATTAGACAATGTGCTTTCTCAAGCAAGGTAACAATCAAGAATAACTCTAAGGGCTGGTATAGTGGCTCACGCCTGTAATCCTAGCACTCTGCGTGGCCGAGGCAGGTAGATTGTCTGTGCACATGGGTTCAAGACCAGCCTGAGTCAGAGCGAGACCCCGTCTCTAAAAAAATAGCCATGCGTTGTGGCAGGTACCTGTAGTCCCCAGCTACTAGGGAGGCTGAGACAAGCGAATAGTTTGAGCCTAAGAGCTTAAGGTTGCTGTGAGCTGTGATAACACGGTACTCTATGAAGCACTCTGTCTCAAAAAATAAAAAGAATAACTCAGATTAGGGAAGTATTACTTCATTAGAATCCAATAAGATATTACTGTCCAATCAGAATTAAGGCTTTGTGATTGATGTTTTAAGAAATATCTCATAGAATGAAAAAAGTGACTTTACTGTATGGCATATTAAGGTAAATGATTCAAGCAGCCTGAATTTAAAAAAAAAAAAAGGGCGGCGCCTGTGGCTCAAAGGGGTAGGGCACCGGCCCCATATGTCAGAGGTGGTGGGTTCAAACAGTCCTGGCCAAAAACTGCAAAAAAAAAAAGCACAGTAGAAAAAACAGAATGTGGCAAAATTGTCATTTTACCTTAAAAACCTCACACATACAGTAACTCAGTTGAAAGAAAATTTTACTTACCATCAGCAAAAGAAAAGGGTTCATACTTTACTTCTTTCTGAGGACTACTCTTTTTGTCACTCTGAGGGAAAAAATAATTTTAAGTCATGATTTTGGAAATAAAATTTATATTCTTAGTGTTCAATTTCACAAATATTTATATCTACAATGTAAAGCAATGAAATAAATTACTAAAATAACTACAGTTTAACAATATACAATCTTGTTACAGCACAGTAACAGACCCCTTGGATGTTATGACCAACTTCCAACCCTAAACCATACCAATGAATAGAGCAATACAGTTAAACGGTGCCCTAAGGAAGAAAAGGAAAACCCAATTCCCTGATTTTATCAAAATATTGCCTAACGTCATAGGTAACAACAACAAAAAGTAGCTTAAAAAAATAAAAAGCTGGGCAGCACCTGTGGCTTAGTGGGTAGGGGACCAGCCCCATATACTGAGGGTGGCAGGTTCAAACCTGGCCCCAGCCAAACCACAACAAAAAAGTAGCCGGGCGTTGTGGCGGGCACCTGTAGTCCCAACTACTTGGGAGGCTGAGGCAAGAGAATCACCTAAGCCCAGGAGTTGGAGGTTACTGTGAGCTGTGTGACACCACGGCACTCTACCAAGGGTGACAAAGTGAAAAATAAATAAATAAATAAAAAGTTAAATCACTGCAATTTATATTAAATCCCATAAGCCCTGGCCACTTGCCAGTTCAACCCAAATGAACCAAAATATTTATTCAGCAGACTTACTACATTAAGAGAGGCACAATTTCACTACCTCAATTCATTTCAGGGTATAAATATGAAAAAGTTAAACTTGGCAGCACCCATGGCTCAGTCGGCAAGGTGCCGGCCACATACACCAAGGGTGGCAGGTTTGAACCTGGCCCGGGCCTCCTAAACAACAATGACAACTGCAACCAAAAAATAGCTAGGTGTTGTGGTGGGTGCCTGTAGTTCCAGCTACTTGGGAGGCTGAGGCAAGAGAATTGCTTAAGCCCAAGAGTTTGAGGGTGCTGTGAGCTGTGATGCCACAGCACTCTATCCAGGGTGAGAGCTTGAAACACTGTCTCAAAAAAAAAGTTAAACTTATCTAGGCATAAGATACAAAAGCTCTTAAAAACAATAATGGTAACCAAGGCAATGCCAGCAGTTTAAAGATAGCTGGGAAAGCAAGAAGTCAAAGGACTCCACAACAAAAAATGGCAATCACGTTAACCATACTTTTTTATGTATATAAGGTGAAACACCAGGCACCCGTAACTCAGTGAGTAAGGGCCAGCCACATAACACCGAGGTTGGCAGGTTGGAGCCCAGTCCGGGCCTGCCAAACAACAATGATAACTACAACCAAAAAATAGCTGGGCATTGTGACAGGCATCTGTACTCCTAGCTACTTGGGAGGCTGAGGCAAGTAGCTCAGCCCCAAATGGTGCTGTGAGGTTGCTGTGAGCTGTGATACCACATCACTCTACTGAGGGTAACATAGTAAGATTCTGTCTCAAAAAAATAAATAAATAAAAATAAAATTAAAAACAGAAAAACAGAGTTCTGTGGAAAGATCAGTAAAATATACAATCCTCAAGCAAAGGGAAAAAAAGATAAAAATTACCAATATCAGGAATGAAATAAAATAGATCTCACCCTTGCAGACTTCTAACAACTACACACAAATAAGCTAAATGAAATGGATTTACATTTCTAGGGATTCTACAAAAAGCCAAACTACCAAAAGAAATCCAATATGAAACAGATCATTTCAATTGCTCTATAACCATGAAGGAAATTGAACTTATAATTTTAAAACTTCTAAGAATGAAATCTCCAGACATAAACTGTTCCAAATGATTCTACCAAATATCTAAAAAAAATTAACACCAATTCTATAATTCTATATAATCTCTTCCAAAAAATAAAAGAGGGGAAAAATAATCTAACAAATAAATTCAGGATATAAAACCACTACATAAAAATTAGTTATATTTATATACACTAGTTATAAACATCTGAAAAAGAAACTAACAATGCATTTACAAAAGAGTAAACTACTTAGCAATAAATTTAAACAAAGAAGCATAAGACTTGTACACCCACAATACCTGGCAATTTTTTTTTTCTTTTAAAGAGACAGGGTCTCACTCTTGCTCAAGCTGGTCTCAGACTCCTGAGCTCAGACAATCCACCCACCTCGGCCTTCCAGAGTGCTAGGATTCTAAGTGTGAGCCACCACACCTGGCCAGAAAAACTTTTTTTTAAATTAGCTGGGTGAAGTGGTCTTTGCCTGTAATCCAGCCACTCGGAAGGCTCGGGCAGGAAGAGCACTTAAGCTCAGGAGTTCAAGGCTGCTGTGAGCTATAAACACATCACTATACTCCAGACCCTATCTCTTTAAAAAAAAAAAAAAATTATACACACACACACACTAGGAAAATAATAACACATTGAAAATGCTAGATAAAATTTTATATAAAGTGCTTTCAGGAGATAATATAAAAGGAATACGAGCTACAGATTATAGAGGGAAAGAACATTAACTCTACCATAAAGGGCTCACTCATAGTACATAAAGCTCGTACTTCTCATGTAAAATACACCTAAAAGCTTTAAAAGCTTGCACCAATATATGTAAGATGTATACAGGTGCTAATTATAATATGGCTTCACCTATTTTTACTGGCAGATTAACCATGCAAAGTAACCGTTGAGCACCAAGCAAAGATTAGATATTAAGAACATGAAGTCAACAATAAGAACCTACTGTGTCTGGCTGCTGATTCACTTTTTTATCTTCTAAATCCTTGAATTTTGATCGAAAAGAGACCATTTTCTCCTGAAGTTCTGGTGTACACAGTTCATACACATCCAACATAAGAGGAAATTTAACATCCTATGTGCAAACCAAAAAGAAGAAACAGGTATAAACACACTTACTGTTATTAAAATACCTATGACATGTTTAAAGTAATAATTTCATAATACAAATAAAGTTGAAAATAAAATCTAAGAAAATCATTGGAAATCTGCAGCTGAAACCTCTTTGTGCATAAACATGCAACAAGTCTTCAAGAACAACTTGAAGGCAAGAAATTTTCAAACATGTTTTTCCATGAAATATTCCATAGAACTGAGCACAGGGGAGGGACCAAAATTTACATGACAGAAGAAATATTTCCAAAATATTAGACAAGTTCCTGTAAAAATAATGTGTCCCCCAAAATGAGTTTACAATTTTTTTTTCCCATTTGAAATACAATTTTACACAGAAATAATTGTGCTATATGTGTAAAGTTCAATAATATATTAACAAATATTTAAAGTAAACCCTTACAGATATTTAAACTAAATTTAACCTTCCCATATAACACAAAGAATACTAGAAAATGTACTATAAATTTCACCTCAATAAACATGCAACAAAGGCCGGGCCCAGTGGCTCATGCCTGTAACCCTAGAATGGTAGGAGGCTGAGAAGAGTTTAAGGCCAGCCTGAGCAAGAGGGAGATCTCGCCTCTAAAACTAGCCTGGAGTTGTGGTGGGCACCTGTAGTCCCAGCTACTTGGGAGGCTGAGACAAGAGAATCGCTTGAGCCCAAGAGTTTGAGGTTTCTGCGAGCTGTGATGCCATGGCACTCTACCGAGGGTGACAAAATGAGACTCTGTCTCAAAATAAATAAATAAATAAATAAATAAATAAGCAACAGAGCTACAGCACCACACAAACAAATCATTAGGCTGGTTCCTAAATCAAGACATTACAATTTTTTTCTTTTTTTTTTTTTTTTTTTGAGACAGAGTCTCACTTTGTGACCCTCAGTAGAGTGCCATGGTATCATAGCTCACAGCAACCTCAAACTCCTGGAATCAAGCAATTCTCTTGTCTCAGCCTCCCAAGTAGCTGAGACTACAGGCACCCACCACAACGCCTAGGTATTTTTAGAGACGGGGTCTTGCTGTTGCTCAGGCTGGTCTCGAGCTCATGAGCTAAAGCAATCCACCTGCCTCAGCCTTCCAGCGTGCTAGTATTACAGGCATGAGCAACCAGGCCCACCTCTAAGACATTAGAATTTAAGTACTCTTTGGGCACCAATAATTTAATTCTGTCTCCTTTTACTTAGAAGAAAGGTACCACCTACAACAGAGCAGTGTATCATACTGCCTTCTACCTACCTACTCTCATCCCCAGACCCAAATCAGTATCTCTGAAGCTAAGGAGCTGGTCTCGGGCATTATTTCCATAGCGTACAGAAGATCCATCAGAACAATTTCTCAATCTTCTGAAATACGTAGTAATACCCTAGGCTCCACTCAATACTTAATTAGATGTTTGGGGCTGAAAGGGAAAAGCCAGGTGCCGAGTACAATTAGAAAGGATAACAGGCCAGGTAGCTCCTGCCTATAATTCTAGCACTCTGGGAGACTGAGGTAGGTGGATTACTTGAGCTCAGGAGTTTGAGACCAGTCTGAGCAAGAGCAAAACCCCCGTCTCTACTAAAAATAGGAAAACTAGCTGGGCATTGGGGCGGATGCCTATAGTAACCCAGCTACTTGGGAAGCTGAGGCATGAAGATGGCCTGAGCCCAGGAGTTTGAGGTTGCTGTGAGCTATGATGCTATGGCACTCTACCCCAGGTGACAAGAGTTAGACTTTATACCCCCTACCCCCCCCAAAAGAACAATGGACAATTCTAACATACATTCTTGCTTAAGAATCACTGTCTAGGCTCGGTGCCTGTGGCTCAATCGGCTAAGGCGCCAGCCACGTACACCTAAGGTGGCGGGTTTGAATCCCCAGCCCGGGCCCGCCAAACAACAATGATGGCTGCAACCAAAAAATGGCCGGG